>CAIGRP010065092.1:0-28929 GCA_903798385.1 Fraxinus cuspidata | reverse complement strand
AAGTTCACCTCGTATGCCAGGCTGGGCATGATACTTCACATCAATATTTTTGAAACGAATATAACTTTTGCCTTGACTTTTAAGCTTGACAATTTCGTGTATATTATAATACACTCTATTATTAGATCTTGTCTCAGTCATTCCTTAAAAAAATGGGGAAATGGAGAAGAAAGTTAGCAAAAAAAAAAAAAATAACAGGCAGTAAATCTTTTAAATTCGTTTATGAGCCTCCCAAATATGTAAATGGCCTCCAAAACAAAGTGCATTGAACGGTCGAAAAATTCGGTCATTGGTCCGAAACACAAAGTGTCTTGGACGATCGAAAGAGTCGATTTTTGATCCTAAACACAAAGTGTATTGGATGGTCGAAAAAGTCATTCCTTGGTCCCAAACACAAAGTGTCTCGGATGGTGAAAGGTGGCAATCATTGGTCTACAATGTGCATGAAAAAAAATTTCAATTTTGAGTTTGTTCATGAGCAAATATTTTCCGAACACGTAAAAATAATCGCAACACAAAATTTTACTCTACACTAAGAAAATCTCAAACCTCGAAATCTTTAACTTGCTCCAAAAGTTTCCTTGAAAATAAAAATGAAGAATGTTAGTTTCAATTTTATAACAATCATACTAAAAAAAAAAGGTAAAAAAAGAAGCCAATGCTTGGCTTCTATTTAAAAAAAAAAAAGATAAAAAGAGAGAACGTGCAAACGTGGAAAGGCAGAAACCAAATTCTTGGTTTTTGCCGAATTCTAGAAACCAAGAACCAAGAAAAAAAAAAGAACATGTGAAGGGTAGAAACCAAATTCCAGAAACCAAGAACCAAGAAGAAAAAAAATGAAAAGAAGAGAGAAAAGAAACCTAATCTTACTTTACCCTTTGTTCGCAAATTTAACATATTGGCTTCTCAATATCATAATTTGTTCATATAAATAGACGAGTATCGGACTTCACTTAAGTCCAACTTTCCATAAAACATAAAAAAATATGTTTAAAAAAATCAAGTAAATTAGGAATTGTGTAAAATAAATAATCGAATAACGGTTACATAAAAAATTGAAAATTAAGATTTATTAATTTATTTATTTCATAACAAATAAATAAATTTTGAGGGGACATTTGTAGACAAAATAAATAAATAAATAAAATAACAAATAATGGATTTGATCAATTTAAATAACTAGCCCAATTAAGTTTACTAAATTAGAGTCTTCTAAGGCCCATAAAATTTTAAAAGCCCATCTTATTCTTTGAAAATCCACAATTATTCAATTATAATAATTTTAATTGAATTAATTGAGTGGTTACCAAAATTGGTCATGAATTTCCCCTATAAATAGGACCAAAGGTTCATAATGAAGGGAGGTGAAAGTAAAAAAGAAAGTCACGAAGTGTTGAAGAAATCCCAAAGTCAGAGAAAGAGAAGAAATATTCTCAACTCCAAGTCCGGCGAATACGAAGAAGATCAAAATTATTCTTCAAATCAAGCAAACCTAAGAAGATCAAAGTCTTCTTCGAATCAAATCAAATCTAAGTTTCGAAATGCACATCCAAGCTCCGAAATTCCAGTGTCGAACAAGTCAAGTTCTTGACAAATCAAATTCTCAACAAATTTCGAAGCATATGATTCAAGCTACATGGTTCCTCGTTTTCAAACATTCAGATCATTAATCAGAGAATTTTGCAATTTTACAATTACAAGAAAATTCAAATCCATTTGTATTTCTTAAAAATATAATTTGTAACGATTTCTGTATTTTAATACGCGAAATTCGTCGTACACCCATCCAGAATCCTTTCTCGTACCCCTCCTACTCATCCTCGCCACATTATACAGTGTCCTGCTTATCTTGCAAACTATATATGTTCTACCTTACCTTCAATTTCTCCCATTATAGCTTGCACCACTCCAATCACATCTTCAGGCACGTCTCATCCCCTTTCCCATTTTGTTTCATATTATCAATTTTCTAATAATCACATTGCTTTTCTAACTGCATTATCACAATCCTCTGACCATACTCGATACTCTCAAGCTATCTAGCATTCCCACTGGAGCGATGCTATGTAGGCTAAGATTCGGGCACTCGAATCTAATAATACTTGGCTTCTTACACCTATCATCCAGATAAGAAACCCATCAGTTGTAAGTGGGTCTTCAAAACTAAACTTCATGCAGATGGTTCCATTGAAAAGCATAAGACTCAGTTGATGGTTGGGTTACACTCATGTTGAGGCCCTTGATTATCATGATGCATTTGCTCATGTAGCCAAACTTGTCGCTATCCGTTGTGTTTTGGCAATTGCAACAACTCGTAATTGGCATCTCCATTAACTTGATGTCAATAATGCATTCTTTCACGGAGATATAAATATGGAGGTCTAAATGACACTTCCACCCGGATATGGTCGGGAGGGGGAGACTCGTGTTTGTCATCTTCTTAAATCTCTTTACGGTCTTAAGCAAGCTTTGTGTAATTGGTATTCAAAATTGTCATCTAGATTATTATCTGATGGTTTCATTTAATCTGCAGCTAATCACTCCCTTTTTACTTGAACTATTGGCTCTGCTTTTACTGTTGTCCTAGTTTATGTTGATGACACTTGGTTGCAGGAAAAGAACTCTCCGCCATTACTATCCTAAAAAAATCGCTTGATGACAGGTTCAAAATCAAAGATTTAGGGATCATGAAGTATTTTCCTGGCCTTGAAATTGCCCGATCACCTCTTGGAATTTTTATCAATCAACGGAAGTACACTCTCGAAATACTTTCCGACTCTGGTAATTTGGGTTCACGACCAGCCTGCTTTCCCATAGATCAGGATTTGAAGCTTACTTCTGATGATGGTACTTTACTTTCTGATCCTAGTTAATTCACTTTTTAGTGGGTCGACTCCTATAACTCACTATTACTCACCCAGACATCTCTTTTTCCATTCATATGTTGAGCCAATTCCTGCAAAACCCTCGGGATTCACATCACTAGGCTGCGCTTCATGTTTTGTGTTACCTGAAGGGATCTCCATGGCATGGACTATTTATTTTGCTCAGTGTGGTCTCGGCCTCTCCACATACTCCGATTCTGATTGGGCCAATTGTCCTACCACTCATCGTTCCATGACTGGATTTTTCATTACTCTTGGCACTAGTCCCATTTCTTAGCATACAAAGATATAGACGGTTATCTTTCGTTCCTCTATCAAAGTTGAGTATCGTGACATGGCGATGGCCACATGTGAACTTGTTTGGCTCAAATATCTTCTGCTTGACTTGATGTTGTCCATCCATAACTTATATTGCTCTATTGTGACAATGAGGCTGCTCCTCACATCACACACGATCCTGTCTTTCATGAGCGCACCAAACATATTGAAATTTATTGCCATTTTGTGTGTGAGAAATATCTCTCTGGGCTTATTCTTCCTACACACGTCTCTACCAAGTTTCAACTGGCTGATATTTTCACTAAGCCTCTTGGGAAGGATCTTTTTCATCATTTCACTTGTGCTCCAACTTGAGGGAGAATATTAACCGTGATTATAGGGATCACAGAGATTATTTCCTTTCATAAATATTTTGTCCTAGATTAACCTTGTTTCCTTACATAGCGGATTCTATATGTATATATATACATCAATGTATTGCATACTTAATTAATGAAAATTACTTCATTCCATATAAAACTTAACATATAATTTGACACATTTATCTAAGGTTCCATAATCATATATGATGTCACAAATTGTATAGTCGATGGTTCGAATATAGTGAGACACAATCTGTGACATGATCAAAGTATATCGATCAAAATCAATACATAAAGTTGGACGCTTTATGTTAATGAGATTGAATTGTTCTTAATGAATTTTTTCTAGATTTGGGAATAAGAACAATAATGTGTTTTGATGCATATTGAATGGAATCGTGTAGATGACTCATTTGTGGTTGCTTTGAATGAGACTGTACTTGATTATCAAATAAGTCACTTAAATCCTGAGCGAGGAATGCACATTTGATTGCTAGTTTAAGTTCTTTGAGGTAACAATAAGTAAAGTCTTAATAAGAAGATTGATCTCGGTGCTTTGGGAATCGGGGCGAAACAGTTAGAGATCGTTCACTTGAAATAATGGAATTTGTTAATCATTACAATGAGACGATAGTTTCGCTGAGGCATTTTCCATAGGCATTTAAATATGAGCTCAGTAGTTCGACGATGAAATCTTTGGACTCTGTGTTGTGATTTGTTCACAACAAATTTATTTTATGAAAATGGGACTTGGAAAGTAGTACATATTGATAGGGCAAAATGGTCATTTTGCTAATATCAACAGTGACTGTCAAGCGGGGTTGACTTTTGGAGTGATGATCGAAGTATATTTTGAACCATAATTTGATTCCATAATAATCAATCGATTCAAGAGTGCAATTTTGTTTTTTTGTTAGAATAAATCGGGATTAATAGATGTATCTTAATTGGTCAAAAGTTGGCCCAATTAGAAACATCTATTGAAGCTTGGGTCTTGGGAGTTCGATTAGATCTCTCTCTTGACTCTAATAAAAGTGTGTAACTTAATTGATTTACTACAGTAAAGTCCAAGGGAAATTGTACAATTATGATACTCTAATTGAGTATTATGCATATGTCCTTTTTGGAAACATTTATAAGTTTTAGGATTAGCCAAATTCTCTCGTGAAAGGGGGGCACCTGAAAGAGAACGAGAGAGAAGGCCTAGGGAAGGAAGTTTGGCTAGAAAATTTTGGAAGGCACTTTAAGCTCCTTCAAAGGTTAATTTCTCACACTTTTGTGTGAGGATTTAAAAAATAAATCCAATGATCTCAAGGTAATCTAAGATCCACCGTTCATATGGGTTTCATGTATAAAGACAAATTAATTTCCAACAAGATCAAGGGCTGAAAATAACTTTATTCATTGAGAAATATTAGGTTTCATACATTATTTGCAAGAAGAAACAAGTATTATGGGGAATTTTTCAATTTCATCTTCCCAAGCAGTGTATAAAACTAGCGTCTTCAAGGATTTAATAATGCAAATTGTCCACTACAACTGCTCCACATCAAATGTCCATGGACGAGGCCACTCTTCCCAAATAGTTGTATTCTTAAAAGTATCAACTAGGACATGGGGAAGCACGACAAGTGAGTTTACGCCAATATTCTCCATGGCCCTCGTCAAAACCACCCTCACGGAAATAAGACATGATGTCGGTGTAAATCTTTGATAAGGGCTTTACACATTTGAAAATGGAGATGTGTTTGATAATCTTCGAAGTTGGAGATATATTGTAGTGTGAGCTGATCATGAGTTCCAATTTCAGAGATGGTACCGTGCTGCAGTACAACCACAAGGTCAGCCTTTCGAATGGTGGAGAGGCGATGTGCAATGACTAGAGTTGTTCTTCCAATCATGAACCGATCTAATGCTTCTTGCACTAGCTTTTCCGATTCCGAATCCAAGGCACTAGTTGCTTCATCCAATAGCAAGATTGCAGGGTTCTTGAGCATTGCCCTAGCAATAGCTACTCTCTGTTTCTGTCCCCCGGAGAGTTGCAATCCTTTCTCCCCAACCTGCCATTGCCAAATTATTATTTTAATAAATTTCATCTTTAAGTCTATGCATCCTCATGAAATTCTAAGAGGCTTATAAATGTCAATTTGATGGGACATCGAGCCTGACTTCAAGCCATGTTCATTACTATGCCTATCAAGGATGGCTTGATTCGAGTTTAAGAAGTTTCAAGCAAGGTTAAATTGATACGAGGGTCAAAAAATTACATTTTAGAGTGTTGGATTCATTAAATAAAAATTTAACTTTATACTCAACGTGAAGAACAAACATGCCATGCTCTAGTGTTTAAGGAATTTTGGATAACAAATATAGAAGTCTATTTAACGATTTATCTATCTATTTATAACACCTAAGCGAATAAAGCAAACGTTGATAACAATGTTTTGATTGAAATTAATATTAACTAACGAAAATAAAAGCAATTAAACGATCAAATATGAAGGTTAAAGCATTGTGACTCTCGATTTCACTGTAATTATCTCCTTTAATCTTGTTTCTCAAGTTCAATTCCAAAAGTTGTACTTGGACGAATTCACCAATTAAATCAATTGACCTGTATCGAGTTCAAATCAATCATATCTAGATATGTGAACTTACTATATCTTTATATGAATCTGAATTAGCATCAACTAAACTCATTAAATCAGTAATGAATTCAACTAAAGGCTGTATTTTACCTAATTGTCGAATTTTACTACACGGTAAATGTATAACTTTCCTTTCGATTTGTTACAAATTCACAAATCAATGAAATAGTGGTCAATTATTTCAGCGTGAAGAATAAAAGTAAAATCAATGCATAAAATATTCAACTTTAAGACTCTTGAGAATTAAAATTTAATATTCAAAACTAGGTTACATTGTTCACCTCGAAAGTGTGAAATCAGTTCCCCAAAACTTTCATAAGTCAAATTTCATCTCGCAAACTTGTGACTTTCCTCTGATTGCTCTCTTATACACTTTATCCATCCGTGTAATTCAATTAGTTTTCAAATTGCTACGAATAAACTCTAATTAGGCTCAAAATCTTTATTTTTGCTCCAAGTACCTTCAAATCCAGGTTTTACCTACGATGCAATATTTATACTAAATTGAGTAGAAATTTGCTTAATTTAAACACACGCATACTCAAACATAAAAACGAATAAAAATAAAAATCAATTTAGTAGATAGATGACCGTATTTGTCTCAGGTTTTAAAATTGTTCAAAGTAATCCATAAAAGGCTTCTAAATAATGCCATATACCCGAGCTTTAATTATCTCTCGTGAGATGTGCACCCCAACTTGAGTTCAAACTCTCATCGATGATATCTATTCTGAGGTTACTTTCACATATTCCTCGCCCAAATTTGGTTAGATTTACCCAATGAAGCAACTTGATTTGTGAGTATTCTCCCTAAATTTAAATGTCAGTCAAACAACCGCTAAGCAAATAAATAGGATTATTAGCACATAATGTCCTAGTTTGGCCTTTAGTGTTCAAAGCATCCTTATGTTTCATTTTTTTTTTCACCCCTATTTACACATTTCATTGTGAAAATCATTATTTTTTCAATTAAAAGCTATAAAATGACGAAAATGCCATCCTATTTAAACAAAACAAAAGGAAAATAAAAAAATAAAATAAAGAACAAATTAGAATCATAGTCCTAAAATTTCAAAAGATTACAAATAAGTCTCCAAAGTATAATTAAAAATCTAACATACGCCAAAAACTCAAGTCAACCACCACCTTTGAACCTTAAAAACTCCGGCCATCACCACCCAAACCACCAAAACTTCATACCATTGGACCAACCCTCACTCTCATCTACACATACCACCCAAATACCAGCTCTAATGTCACCAGATTTGGTCGGAATTGATGTCAAAAATCAACAACTTGTCAACACAAAAATCGACTACATCACATCTCTGACCAACCCCCACCTTTGAACCTTAAAAACTCCGGCCAACCACCACCCAAACCGCTGGAACTCCATAACATTAGACAACCCTCACTCCCCTCAAAACATACCACCCAGCTACCAACCCTAACGTCACCAGATTGGGCCATAATCGATGGCCAAAATCAGCAACTTGTCAAAACAAAAACTGACTACATCACCTTCTCTGACGAGACACATGTCCTTTCCTTCATACCGGTCGACTTCGCGATTTTTGATGCCTATGGTAGGACCCATGATCGCGGACCACCCATTCTGGAATCATCTGATCACAATGCAGCAATTCTACCCATGGGTCTTCAACAATTCAGCCTCCATATGATAGATTAAACAGGGATAGTAAGTGTGTGCGAGGAAGATTTTGGCCATCAATTCCGACCAAATCTAGTGACGCTAGGGTTGGTGGTTGTGTGGTATGTGTAGAGGGGAGCGAGGATGTCCAATGGCATAGAGATCTCGTGGTTTGGGTGGCGGTTGACCGGAGTTTTTAAGGTTCAAAGATGTTGGTTGGCCTAAATTTTTGGCGTTGATTGGATTTTTAATTATACATTGAAGACTCGTTTGTAATCTTTTGAAATTTTGGGACTATGATTCTAATTTGTTCTTCATTTTTTTTTTTCTTTTCTTTTTTTATTTAAGTAGGAGGGCATTTTCGTCATTTTACGCTTTTTATTGAAAAAATGGATGACAATGATGATTTCCACAATGAAACGTGGAAATAGGGATGAACATGCAAAAATTTGAAACGTAAATATGTTTTGCACACTAAAGGCCAAACGTAGGAACGTTTTGTGCTAATAAGCTCAAATAAATACACTAAACATCTAGATCCTCAAATTAAGTGTCGAAGACTTAGTCAGGAAGTGCAGCATTTTTCTTTATTGCAATTTATACCTCCTCACACATAAGAAAAAAGAAAATTATTATTTTATTTTATTATTATTATTCTAGGTAGCTATTTCACTCAAATATTTTAATAACATCAACGTTAGGACACTTTTTCATAATGTTCCATATTTCTCAACTCTTAGAGTACGTAGAACAACTCAAACAACGATATATTATTTTTACCAATGCATGCTTCTTTTTCCTAAATGTTTACATATTTCTTCCTATACTATACTAGAACAATGCCTTTAGTTGGAACGAGTAGTCATGACCGGACTCTTAGCTCGTGGTTCATATCTAGGTTCCACCTGCTAGCAAAAAATACTACATACAAATATTGAGTCAACGTGAAGTCAACACATATCTATATAGTTCAAAACATTGTACGCCCAAACTACCCTTTTATTTGGTTAAGTGATTGTGTTTTCAATTTATGATCTTGCCTTTGCCAGCCTAAGTCCAAAATTCCACCAATCTATTCTACGAGTATAACCTAACCAAAAATGATAATTATCATGACTTGTGTGCTCAAGATATCACAATCCCACGTGGATAAACATAGTAACAAAATAAACAAAAGTAGCATCACCTAATCACAATTCACAAACCAAAATCAGTTCCAAATAAATATTTCATTATTAGCCGAAAAGGCTTTTCCTCATATAAAAACACACAAGCAACACATAAATATTTTTGTAATTTGTAATTATTTTTTTCACTTGTAGCATATTAATTTATTTTTTAAATTTTCAATATCTAGAAAATCAAATGACATCACACACAAATAAATATAGCAAAAAAAAAAATGAAGTTACATCCCAAACTTAAACACACATTGTCCTCAATGTGAGTAAATAAATGAGTAAGAAAAACATTAATAGTCTACTCCTCTAGCAAATGATAATTCATCTTTCTTCAATTTCCTTTGTTCGCTCCGCAGAATATCTCCATCATATCTAAAAAAAGACATGAAAACTTAATTGGCTATAAAATGTTCAGGTGTATGTAATCGTGTGGGAGTTTAGGCTAACTCAATTTCTAATGGTGTGTTTAAGCCACATTATTTTGAAAGAATGTATTCTGAAATAGTAGATTGACGGAGAATGTGTGATTGAAAATAAGTAGAAGAATGAGAATGCGAATTTTAATGTGTACCAAACAGGGGCTAAAAAATTATATTACTTTTTTATTATCAAATTCAAATGGAAACCTACTTTAAATGCAATATACTTAACTAATGCAAATATGATAAGAAAAAAGGATAAGGGATGGGTGGCTCCAATCAAGCACTAACTTTATATTTTTTTAGCCCGATTTTTCGCAACAATTTGGATGGCACTTTGAATAGGCTTTGGAAAACTCGCTAAAACGCATAGCACCATTTTCCATTTATCCTCCAAAATTAACTTTTCCTTTCTTAAAAAAATATGACTTCCCTATGCCATCCAAGTCGAATTCAACTATGAATACTACAACTTCCTCGCCGGTCATGATCACAAAATCAACTTTGAAGAAAATATTGGATTAGAAGGATTGCGATAGTTCCAACTTTGTTGACCTCAATTTTTTCCATCATGGTCTACTCATTCTCCACATGCTCTTCTTCTTTAGTTGGTGTTTTCTCGAGTTGGATGAGTTGTCTATCATCCTTTAATCTCGGGCAATTACATAAGGACGTCTTCATGGAAAGTCTTCCTTTTTTGCTGTGGTTGTTGAAGCCCTATACAGGTGATTTCCAAAATTATTCTAAGAGCAACTCATGCTTGCTAACGATTGGTTAGGAAAACAATCTCATGGGCAGGTCACCCTCATTAATTTCAGGTTTTGGAAGAAAATTATGTGGGCAAGTCACCCTCATCCATTCTCTATTTTGAGAGAAACAACCACATAGACAAGTCACTCACATCAATTTCGACAAGTGCATTATATCCAGCCATATTAAATCATTGCATGACGAAGAAATCTCCCATAAAATTGCCTACATCAATTTCAAGACGTGCAACATATCCCCCATGATGAAGACATTTCCCACAACCAAATAGTTGACAATGACTTCTCCAATTTTCCTTCCTTTCAATTTCCATTATAAATAAAAGAAACTCCAACAACGTTACTTCATTTTTTGCCACTTTTCCACTTGCATAAACATAATAATACTAGAGAGCAACCTAGAAGATGATCGGACATCCATTCAACCCTCGTTTGGCTCTTTAGGTTCCATCACCTCTTTGGGTATCCCAGTGGACTAGCCGGAAGTGACAAGCAGAATCTGAAAACCCCAATCTACATCTTTTTAGTAGGTCTTTGAACTCCCTCAAATTTTTCTTCTTTCTATTTAATCCACTTTTCTCTTTCTTTTTAGTTTATTTGGACAAGTCGATTGATCTTATTTATAATCATAACAGCAAGGCATAGACGAGTTGACTCAGATGCGAATGATGGAGAGGTGAGACCTCTCATACAACTTTCCAATGATCATATATATATGGCCCCCAGGCCTCATGATTGATTCATTCGAGATGGTGAAGTCGCCATAGTCATAAATCTTGCCTAAGTTTTCCCATTCATCCATTCTCGGTTTCATTTTCGACGAGTACAACCTTGCCCTCTGCCAGCTAGTCCTAATGCTCTTAAGATGCTTAATAATTTTCTGTTAGTGTGCCTTCAAAATGGTATTGAGCCCTAGCTCAATTGCTACATGTGTGGTCGAAAAATAAAGTTTGATCATTTATAAATTATTTACAAATTAGCTAAAAGGAGGCCTATAAATTAAATCGTTTATAAATTCTTCCAAACATAGGGTTGGCTTTTCAAATAATAGTTTAAAAGCATAAATATTAAAAAGTTCCAACTTTTTTGGGATGAGTCTGCTTATTCTTGCATTTTTCTTTTCTTGTTCGATCAATTCGATTAGTCATTGATGTCAAAAAAAAAAAAAATGATTAGTTACAAAAAGAAGTGAAGTCTTTTATACATGATAGGAATATATATTTTAAGATATGTTACGCCAAAGAAATCTTCTTAAATTAATATAATAAGGTAAAATTGTTTCGTAATTTGTACCATGTGCACTAGGACGAGTGTTTCGGGAAAATTGCAAAGGCTGGACCTTTTCGGCATGTAAACTATTTTACATGTAACTGAAATTTGAAATTAACTTGACTTTAGAAACTAATTTTAAAATATCTAGGAGAAATAATATCACTTCAAAAAATAAAATAATGGGTATTTATTGAAACCGAAAATTAAGCAATGTTACCTTAAAATCTATTCAGCTTTCCCAAAAATATCAACATTTCCCTTTCAAAATTTAAAGACTATAAATCCAGCCTGAATTCTTTGTTAACATAATTTTGGTTGGAATACATCCCACCAGTTCATTTCAATTTCCTAAATAAAAATTGATAGACCCGTGTCGTTTGATTTGTGTTTCAGTTTTGAATTTGAGTTCAGTTTTCTATTTTTGAATGTCTATTTTAAAATTACTGAAAATATATTTGATTTCGTATTCTGAAAAACTGTTTCTCAAAATATAAAACTGGAAATACGTTTGGTATGAGATTTCGAAAAATTGTTTTATGACATTTTTTTTAATTAATTTGGTTATTCAGTAGAATAAAATAATTTTATACTAATATATTATCAATTAATATATATATTTTAAAGTTGATGAATCTTACAATAATTTCTCGACTACAAAAAAAAAATCCAAATAAATAAATTGAGCTGACAAAACATATTAATTTTTATCCTTTCACATTTAAATTAATTTTTTAGAATTTTTATTTAAATAACCAATCAGAGAGTTTATCTTTTTAGAATTTTATTTTTTGAATATTTTTTAAAAATTTAAAACTTTATTTTTTATAATTTTATATATTAAGAAGTTTTATTTTATAGAATTTTATTTAAACACTTATTTCCCGTGTATTGTTTTCATTGAAAATATATGTTTTTACTTTTATGTTATAAATTCAATTCATTTTTTGAAAATGCATTTTCTAAAATATTAGACTAAAGAAATTTTGAATGTTTTACCAAACTAAAACAAACTTGAAAATAGTGAACATACACAAATCTCAAAACTTAAAACAATTTGAAAACGGTAAACTAAACACACTCTAATTTGAATTGGAAAATTACATTTTAAGTTCTGGTCCCATAGAGCAAGTCTTCAACTTTTAGATCAAAATAGTTTGATGATCAACCTTTTATTCGTATTGTACAAATAAACAACCAGTCTAACTGTCCATTAAAACTTGAGTGATGGACGCTTATAACACTATTTCCAATTAATGGGGAAAATTATATGGACTTACTATTTCCCTTTCCTTTTGAATTCTTTTTCTTTCTATTTACTGCTTATTGAATTTGCCCATCAAAAAGTGACAATCACGTATTCTTTTCAGTGGTTAAGCAGATAAATTCCATCTATTGAAAACTAACTTGCTACAAACTACAAAATTTTAAGACGCACTACCAGAAAATCACTTGACCAATTTGTTACTCAGCAAATAAGTTGGAGACCGACAACATAATTTTCCCATAAATAACAGACATCAATGTTCAAGAAAAGATAAAATGAAAAATAAAATAGACAATCTCAAAGTGGTATCAAATGGTTTCCCTATGTGCCATTTCATAATTCTAGAATAATAATGGTCATACTCGTGTACACTAACCCATTGCAAAGGTCAAAAAATGGAGTACATAAGATTAGACAGGTTTTGCTAAAGATACATTCTAGAAAGTTACCAAGAGTTATCTTCTTCGCACTGCAGCAGTCTGACCACGTTGAGCTCCTGCCACCGCCTGCTGTGTTTGAGCTCCCGGTTGCCCACTGCCTGGTTCCTCAGCCATGTTCATGGCTTGGGTGATGGCATTCATGACAATAAGCCCAAGAGGGATCAAGTACATCCACTGAGACGAGTACATAATATGGTAAGAAATATGTTATTGGCTTCTTCATGCTTGATCAATTTGTCAAAGAATAGAGAGGAATGTATAATGGTATCTTTATATTTGAACTCACGTATTTAGCCCAGAAGGACCTCTCTGGAGGCGGCATTTCACCCTCTCCGTTTTCGCCAACTACTTCTTCAGTAAATACTGGAGTTCTGCTTCAAAAAAATTCTACTCCAGTTAAAATACATTCAACTTAGAAACAGTACAAGTAAATTCCTAAAAACTAAGGGAAATTTATCATTGATACTCCCACTACATGGGGGTTACTCAAAATCAAGAATATCTTCTCTCATAAAGAATAAGTAAATGGTTTAGATTGTCAGTTGATCTAATTCCAAAACACAAAAGAAGTTGATTCATGTCACTCAAGTCTCTGAGTATTGAATGATCGATCAAAGCAACAGAAGAAGATGGTTCACAACACACTTTTAGCGGGAATTCTTTTCTTAGTACTCAAAGACAAGCAAATAACAAAAAATCAATCAAGTTACTGTAGTTATATACGTCAGGCATGAATGTTTTATCGGTAATTGATGCAGAAAGATGATACAAGGAGCTAGCTAGGGTATAAAAACTTCCAGGGGAAAGATAAGACTCTAAATATCTCAAGGTAAATTTTATCAGATAAATCACATTCCACGGGCAAATGAGGTCAAAAAGGTAAGTAAAAATAATTCACCTTGGTGCCTGTTCGCTGTTCTTTAAGACTGTATGCGACTTGAAAGACCACTTTGCAGGCTGACATGAAAACATTCAATGAACGATTAAATAATAAACTTGTGGTGTAGCACAAGTAAAAATTGTAAACTCTTAGGTTAATTTACATGCTATTGCACTCTTTAGTCCAGAACAACATATTATAGATAAATCATCGTTCAAAAATTTTCCGAGTCCAGACATACAATTTTGAATTGTCGTGGATATGGGCATGATCCTGGAGAACCATAGTTAACAGCCAAAATATTCACGCCTTCCTGCAATGCAAATGCAACAGACAATTAAAGAAAACTGGAATATGAACAATGTGAGCTAAGCTAACTCATGAAACCAGAAAGACCACCATACATAATAGACACAGAACACCCAGATTCGTTATGAAACCAAATACAACAAAAGCTAGGTCCTGTTCTGAATAAATTTGGGATCTGCCACGAGAATTTAATTTTGCAACCAGGTTTGAGTCCATCCCAACATCTATTGGAAGATTCAATGAATTAAAAATTAAAATTTTGGCAACCACATCAAGCTGTATTAACGTTGATCTACTTCTCACTCTTCTAATCTATTCTTCAAGTACTGTACCGTTCGCCTGAACAGAAGCTTATTTAAGTCTACCCAACACATGTTCTCACCATCATATTTTAATCATCCTGTCACCCTGTACATGGAGTATATTCTCATTCCCATTTCCTATATCGTTCCTCATAGAAGTTTCATATATTTATCTTAACATC
Organism: Fraxinus cuspidata; assembly: GCA_903798385.1. Lineage (NCBI taxonomy): Eukaryota > Viridiplantae > Streptophyta > Magnoliopsida > Lamiales > Oleaceae > Fraxinus > Fraxinus cuspidata. The sequence goes on along the minus strand of CAIGRP010065092.1, from coordinate 14,088 downwards.
TTCATTTCAATAAAGACATCTCATGGACTTGTGTTATTTAACAAACCAATGCTTGAAGCATCTATAAGGTTCTTTATTTCTGTCATTCTCTTTATAGAGCCAATCTTCATTTTACCAAGTCCAACAAGCTCTCTATCTTAAAAAATTAAAGAAGAGGGTGGGTTTGGCTCTTCAAATGTATAGAGCCAAACTCACTCCCTATATATTATTTTCGATGCTTTCACATGAGATTACACAACTTGCTATGCACTTCTTTGAAGGGAAGCATGCAAAGAAAAGGAAGAAAAAAGTGGGGTCATAATTATTTATAGGAATTAGCACAGGTTAAATTAATTATAGAGTGTGTTACTGACTACTCGCTCTTTATTTTTTCAAGAGTTTCAAGATGTTCTTTATATATCAAAATATCCTCTTCAATATCAAGAGCATTGCTGGAGATGCTCTTAGTAATATAAAGCATAGTTGGCCAAACAATTAGTGTAACACTTTCTTTTTTTAATTTTATAGACACCTTCAATCACATAGAATCCTTATAGCACTTTTCCACTTCAACCAACCAGCAATAATATTGCATTCATCCTCCATAAACATGTGAATAACATACACTGATTGACTTCATCTCAAATGTATCTCGTATGTCCTCAACTAAAGCGAAAAGAGACAACTTTCATACAAGCCTATTGTAGTACCAAATTCTCTACTACTATTGACATTAGATCTCACTTGTGACTACTCCGTCACTTGTATCCTTTATAATATTAATATATCTCATGGAAATTCATTTTTCCCACCACAACATTTTTATGGATGAATTATGCACTAATTAAATCAAGAGTGCCCTATAAAAAAACCTTTTTTTTTATTGTTTTGGGTTCAGAGCTATTGTAATGATGGCCTAAGATGTTAAAATTATGAGCCAGGTATTATTTTTATAGGAGCACCACAGAGGTGTTCCCTTGAAGGAAAGAGAGAAACATACTTAAAGTTGACAATATAACATATTATTATTTATTCAGAAGAGAACATAGAACAGGAAACAACTTTCGCTCCTCAAAATCTTGCCTCAGGAATTTATGGGAACGAACTCAAATCATTCTGATAGATTTTTCGACATCAAAAGCTTGCCGTTAAACATTTACTAGTAAATACATTTTATATGACACGAATAAATACTGATGTATAGCTATTCATATTCATATCTCTTAAGTAAAGTAAATGTTAATAGATAACTTGTTAACTGCCACATAAACCCATCAAAACCTTTCCTGCAAGGAGAAAGTTCGGCAATTGTTTATTCATAAATGCCAATCAATTTTTAATACAAAAATAAAACAGTTGAGTTTTATATTATCTGCAGAATGCTGAATGTTAGCAAAAAAGATGAGGCTGGACCCTCATCAGAACCTTACCCAGGACCACAAAAGAAGCAATGAGAAAACTGAAACTACAAGGTCTTATCACTGCTAATGTACAAAGCTCCCATTCCACTGCCTCTGTTCACCACATATCCCTCTCCACTTCATTTCTTACTCTCGCATTTCAATTCCTCAGTCAAATATATCATAGAGCTTCAACCCTCTACTCTCAGTCAAAATTGTCTATTTTGCAGTAAGTTCTATTGAGATAATTGCTAGCTACATAGTAAACTTTAGAAAAGAGATATTTAAACAATTAACAGGTTATAACTTTAACTCGAAGAAAATATTTCTCATAAAATTGGTTTTGAATGAAAGACTTCTAGGATTAGGTTACAGAATCCCCGATAAACTTTAGTATGGATGAGAAGAGAGAAACAGAATGCACGTGCTTGTCTAACAGAGAGGTGAAAGTAAATGCAGCTCTAATTTTTAAACAACTCCATCAATGTCTATGGTGTATAAGGGTAGTATCAGATGAGGTGTCCAGAGAGGCAGGGAGGTATCAGAGGGAGGATCTGATTTTGCATCTGCAATATTGACGCCCCTTTTACAAGGAATCTTATTGGTTGGATATGTTGGGTGAGCACAAAGGGACAGAACCAAGTACGTCGGCGGATTGAAATTTTTCATGTTCAATGACAGGCAAGGTATATTTGCCCAAAAATGAGCCAGATAATAACTCTTAAGTTACAGGACTACTTTAAAATTAAGCAAGAGTTTCCACCAGTTTAGATCCACATATAGATGTCACAAGAAAAATAAAGAAAAAATAGCCATTATATATTCAGGCTTGGAATGCGCATTGCATTTTATTACATAAAACATCATTATTAAGGAAATTATTACCATGTGTATCATGAAATGCTCATCCAGACCATCTCGCGGAAGACATCTCTGCAAGCAGATTAAAAGAAATCATAAAACTGTTATCACCCATTCTGCCGGTTATCATAGTATCTGACAAGACATGATAGATAAGTATAGATGATGTTATCCATTCTGAAGGCAATTAAAAGGTCATACAGAATATATGTATTTACGATATGCTTTTAGTATAGTTGGTTTTTGTGATGAAGCTAACCCCATTAAGTATGGTTTTCGCACTTAGCACTTTGCAACACCAACTAAAAGGACAGAATTGAGTAAGAAGTGAGCGTTTAACCCATAATTCATATCCGATATAACCAATAGAAAGTAACAGCTGCTATGATCGTTTAACGGAAAATAATGGAAAACAAAAGAAATTAACCCTTTCGACACTCAAAGTGGGTCTTCTTCGTGAATGCAATTATAATCATTGACTTTGAGGGTCGAAAGGGTTAATTTAAACGCTCAAAGTCAACTAAAAGGACAGAATTGAGTAAGAAGTGAGCGTTTAATCTATATAATCACATTCTGAACTGAAAGAACCACTTGAATGATATGTCAAAACTAGTAAAGTTCAAAACTAATAGCAGATGAATGTAACTAGATATTTATATTTTGGAACTTATACTGTAATAAATCATATGGGAAAGACCAAATTTTCCAGATGATTAAAAAATTTCAACCTCAACAAGCAGGTTAATATATATGAAATGATAGTGCTCATGGGTCGCAAAATTTATTCATGACACACTAGTCTCTTATGTGTGCCACACCCAAAAATGCAGGCACTCACATATAAACTTGAACATTTCTGCTGTACACAAAAAAAAAAACATATCTCACAGTGTTGATTCCAAACTTACCGCCTTCACTGATGAGACAATGTACTCTCTGCCAGGTGGACTTAATAAGTTGGATGGTACTCTTATTCTATAGTAGTCATCACCTTCCAATAGTTTCTGCAAAGTTATTTTAAAAGGTTTCACCAAACTTGTCTCAATATGATTCACAAATTCAAAATACATTGGGCTGCAAGTGCAATGGAAATTACTTTGAAATTCTCCTTCTCTGTATCACTGAGGCCATTCCTCGAGAACCGAAGCTTTGTAAGTGTCTGCGTGGCATCATATCTTGTTAATGTTTAGAAAGAGAGGTGGGGGACAAAAATCAAATATTGATGAGTGTCTTACAACTATTCGATTCAGAGGTTGGTCCACAACATAATGAATTGCTTTATCCATAAACAATTACAACATATGGTCGAAAGCACTGAGCACCACATGTCATTAAATAAAAAGGGCATAAACACAAAATATTACAGCACAACACTGCACTACTTAAACTTCTTCAACAGTGTTCTCTTGTAAAAGTTCTTCAGCTAAAATTTATTTATAAGGTACAACTTCAAATGTATGACATACCTGTCCATGAACATTTTTCCGCCAGAAGTAGGTTAATAATCTATTTTTTTTACTTTTTATATGGAAAGCTCTAAACAGCCAAGATAAATTAATGGAAATCAAAGAAAGAGCATATATTGAGCAGAAAGTACAACACATTCCTGCACTATTTTGCTGTGGTGATAAAATGAAATTCTCCATCTGGGTTATTCTTATTATTTCTTGAATAGCAAATACAATTATACACTGTCTATTTCACTGCATATACTCCAAGACTCCTACTCAAAATACTAGATCCTCCACAGTCGTTGATGCATGATGTACAACAGTACCTGACCACCATGAGACCACGTTTTAAGGCGGGCAGAGAAGGTGCCGGCGGGAGAGAAATCGGAGTCGCCGAAGGCGTGTTCAAGGGGAAACTGGATTTTGGAGTCCAGATCGGAACCCAAGTCCGATGACAGCTTCCGGGTCGCCGGAGGTGAAGAAACAGTTCGGGTCGGGACGGCTGGGTCAAGGGATCGGCCCCCTTCGATCCCGAATTCTTCGTCGTCCGCAAGAAGCTCGTCCGATTGGAAAGCGAACAAATTAGAAACGAAAATAGATAAATTCACAAGAAGTATCGATAGGAACAAGAATTTGAGAGACCTCATTGTTGGCTGCTGTATTGAGTGAAACCTGAATTGGTTTTCAGTTCAAAGTGGGTGTGGTCTTCTTCGTGAATAAGAGTACCATTCTGCCCCGGGTTTCCCTTCGGGTTCTCGAGGCCGCTCGGCATGTGCCTTTTTTTGTAAGTTAAAATAAAACTTGCTTTCCAAATTAAGCCCTATTTGACAAAAATTAATTGAAAAATTCCTTTTTTTTGTGTACTTATTTTTAATTACATATTCACTTAATAAAATATGTTTTATATAAATTTAAATTTTGTCCATACTTTTTAATCACAATTTCTCTTAAAAATCACTATTCAAAATATTATTTTCTCAAATGATGGTTTGTAAACATGGGCTAAGTATTTCGAATTTATTGTTTACGCGAAGTGTTCAAGGTGAACAGTTTCATTGATTTTGACTATTTTTTAGTGGAATCGTTTATTAGTAGTTGAAAAATTCAATTTTTGCAACACTGGTTTTTGGTGATTTTATGAAAATCAATGTTTGTTAATTTTTTTATAGCATTAGATCACCCAAATAAGTGTAGTATAATTTGGGGGAGTATTTCTCAATCACAAATTGGTAAATTTTGGCCATTATTCAAATTTTATTTCAATTTTAACCTCTATAAAATAATTATTTTTGATCCACATGTTTTGTTCAAAACCTGTAAATAAAAATACAAACAAAAAAAATATTTATAAATAAAAATTATCTGTAAGATAAAATTTCAATTTTGTGTAAAATCATTTATAAAGTAAAAAGTATTACTAATAAGACAAAAAAATCCCTTATAAAATATAAATAGTTACTAATAAGTAAAAAAATTATTATATATATATAATCATTTATAAGTATAATATTAACTTATAACTTTAGAATTTACTTATACCTTCAAATTTTAACTATAAGTATATATTTTGCCTTGTAAGTTAAAAATTAACTTATATATTAAAAATTATTTTTAAGTAAAATATCAACTATAAGTTAATAAATTTTATAAAAGAAGTTATAAATTTATAATTTTACCATTGTTTTAAAACACGGTACCTAGGCAAACGTCTCACCTCGCGCTTTTTTGTACTTTTCTTTTTGCTTTTTTTTAAAAATATTTTTTCGCGTCTCCTAATTGTGCTTTTTTACATTTTTACGCTTTTGAACTCTTTTTTTTATTATTAAATAATTTTTAGATTAATTTAAAATTTTTAAATAATATTAAAATAAGAAAAAAAATTTACGCTGGGGCGAGCATAGGCGAGGCTTGGCCTCCCTGCTTCACTATGTTTTGCGCATTTTAAAATAATGAATTTAATTAAAAGATAAATATATAATTTTATTCTTTTAAAAAAACTTTTAAAATCGTTGGATAATCAACTTTAAAGTTCAAATTAGACTATTTTAAAAATTAATATTAAAACATACAAATCAAACTTTTCATAAATGTGTTAATAGTAGATAGAGAATGATTCATGGAGGCTTTGGGAATTGTTGATATAGTGGGGTCTCAGTGATTAATTTGAAGATACGTGGGGTTACAAATGTTATTTTTTAACTTTCTTATTTAGCGCTGGTTTTATATTCATTATTTTAAAAATATATTTATTTCTCTATTATTTTCAATTGCATAATTTTGAATAAAAGAATATTACACGCAAACTTAAAAAATTTTCTTATTTTTTAATCACACATTATTCAACAAAATATTATTTTAAAATGCATTTTGAACAAAAAAAAAAGTAAGGCTCAAGCAGCCACTTAATCTTGTTTAGTTTAGATAAAAATTATATTTTTTGTTAGATTTTGACAAAAGTTGATTGAATGTATCACTTCACTTCACTTCCCGTGTTTTGAGCCCAATTTTTTGAAAAGAATGTATTTTAGTTTTGATTGAGAATATGTAGTTAAAAAAATAAAGAAATTTTTTTTAATTTGCATGTAATATTATTTTATTAAAAAATGTGTGATTAAAAATAAGAGAGAAAAATATAATTTGAAAATAATGAATATTGAAATATAAAATAGGCCAACTCTTGGCACTATTCACGCTAAACACGTGTCGCAATTTTATGTCATCACTCTTCATTTTTTTATTTTATTCTTTTCCAATTTCACTCTCCCCCTTGCACAGTTTTCTCCATTTTCACATGCAATTCTCTCTCTTTCTTACATACACTACTCGTCTCTATTTTCACACGCAATCAAACGAAGTGGTGCGAGGTTTCCCCATATGTTTTTAAATCTTTTGCATAACCCGTAAAAGGAAGATCGCTGAGGAAGAAGCCATTTTTGTAATCCTAGCGCCATTTATAATCTGAACTTTCGATCATTGCTTTCTTCTTGTGATTTGTCGGAGCTCTCGATCTATCATTCTCTTGCATATTTTGGATGTTAGGGGTGAGGTTTTGCCCATTTTTGTTTTTACATATTTCCATTCACTTCATTCTTCCCGTGTTTCATTTTTGTTCTTCTGCTTCAATGCCTTAGTTCTTGGTGAAACCTTAACTTTTTTTTTTCAATTTTTTTTTGTTACAGTTTGCTTTCGATTTTGTTGGGGTTTATACATGATTCTAAAAGTTTGTTATTTCTTGCGCTGGAGTTGTTTTTTTCTTTTATGAGGGTATGAATTTCAACTTATTTGTTCTATTCTGAAATTGAAGTTGTGGTAGCGGCTACTTGTTCTTTATGACAGCTTGAAACCCATGTGGGGTAATGTAGTTTTTTTCTATAACTTGTCATTTAAAGGTTTATCCTATTATGTCCTCCTAACTTGAATATGAATTTCCCTCCTACAGGAATTTGACCGGTGCAAAGTAAATGCTGACTACAACACTGAAGAAGAGTGATATTCTGCCTGAAAATGATATAGGTATATGAAACATCATGGTATTTGATGTCTTTATTGATATGATGTAGGTGCTCAACACCCCATTGTTGGTGTTATTTTAATGTGCATAGCTCTTATATTACTGACATGAAGTAGCGATGGAACATTTGAGTTCTCTTTTAATTCAGGACGTTAGAAATTTCATGTTAAGCTACTAAAGTATGTTCAAATCTTGTGATTCCTTACATTCCTTGATTTACAGTTATTCCCATGAATGTACACGCGACAAAGTGGATATTAGTTTGTATTATAACTTTAAGAGAAATTGAATGAGCAAAAATCTTGTACGCTTGTTCAATTTGTAAAAAATTATTCTCGTTTTACGGATTTGAATAAAGAATTATTGATATGAGCTCGATTTTTATTTAATATATGCATGAAGAAATGGTTTTTGGACGAAGTTAACATTTCTTTGCATCTTTCTATTTTGACTTGGCACTTTTATTATTTTTGGATTACTAGACATTAATTCATTTGATACAGTAGGAATTTACATTCTTGTTTAACATCATTCAACGTTTTCATGATACCTGATTTGTAAATGTCGGGTTTATGTTATAAAAGGGTGATTGAACTACTTAAATCTCCGCATTTGGAGATTGATGGTATTTAATCACTATTCTCAATTTTTAGTTCCCCTATATAAAAATTCTCGAAAGATGATATCTTTCAATTTGCATAGGTTCCCGTGAAAAGGTGCACATGAAAGACATCCTTGCGAAAGGTATTCCTTACTCTCTGTTTTTTACTTGCTCATAAAAATTGTGGCTTATATGCTGGTGCCTGCTCAAAGTTAGAGTCTCACCACAAAAAATGCAGAAGAGAGTTCTTATTTATGCAGAGCTCTAGTGAGAATCACAGCTGATTATGGTAACCGTAAGTTATTAGTAGTAATACAACTCCTCATTGGAAGAGATGAAAGCTAGCATGCTGCTTTTTTCGATTTCAGTCTAGGAGTACAAAATAATGAGTTGGAGTATTTCAGTTACTGTCACAACTTTTAACTACCAATTCATATAAAATTGTAAAAAAATTAAAAAAATTGGAGGATTGTCACCTTTTTGTACCTTTTTTCTTTTTTTCTTTTCTTTTGAAGTTAATCTTTGTGGTCAATAGAGTAAGCCACTTTATTGTGTCCTTGACAAGGAACATTTGTACATTGATTTATTGTCTACATCAAGCTGACTGTTAGTTTTTATTCTAAAGTTCAAATTTATCTTATAATTTTTTGGAGAAAACTTTATTAGGTGGTACCAAGCGTGGGTATTGTGTTCAAGAAGTATCATATTCATTAAGAATTTTTTAATTGTGATTTTTCTATGTAACTATTTTGTTGCCTATTTTATCAATGTACTAATTGTCACACCTACAACTTATTCAAATAGGCTTTTGTTACATATTTCTTTTCTTAATTGGTGGCAGTGCAGTTGATTGTATTTTTGCATTGATCTTCTAAACTATTTGTTTATGAAGGTGGTTATGCAAGAACAATTCGTATGCAACAGTCTACAAAAGCAGAAGGGGAGAAACTGAAATATTGGGCGAAAATGCTGGGAGAAACCGATGAACGTCACTGGCAGATGCACTGGAGTTATCCAAATATTCTCCCAAGGTTCCAGTCGTAGATGCTCGAATCTACAGTGTCGTATAGTTTCCTGTAAGTTTTTTAAGGGCAGTAAAATGTTTTTGAGTCGGAGCATTGCAAGGGTCAATATGGCTTTATATCTCATTATCTCTAATGCGTCATTGCAACGTGAAAATTTTTGTTTGATGCATATTATGATGTTATAACTTCAGTGTTAAGAATGTTAGAATGCAACTTTGATATATGCCAAACATAAATATAGTTCTATACTTACAAGACAACTCATCCAAACATGTATAACTTTACTAATTTTATTTATAAGAAATTGTCTTTCTAAATAAGCCCCTCAATCTAAAGATAATCCTTTTCCCACAAAAGTAGATATTTTCTTATACTAGCCATGTTAACATTTGAACGTATCAACCTTGACGACTCAAATAATACTTTAGCTTTCATTAAATACTTCAGTTATCGGGGAAGATAGTTTCATATTATATTGGTAGGTCATTTGTATTGATAGTTGCAGTTGTTATATCAAATCCTATATTAGAATGAACATGAAACTTATTACAACACAATTTAACATTAATTTCAGAGTGCACATTCTTGTTCTTCTCTCTTTCTCTTATTAGATGGTCTGAAATTGAAGTTTGTCCATGGCTTCTTAAAGAGAAAGAGATCAAGTCGACAATCATAGATTTTGTCCCACTCTACCTCTAAATTTAATAGTAATTGTCATTTAAAATTTCGTGGTGTTCCATCTAATTCCTGATAGAGACACTCGTGCTTGATATCGTAGCAGCTATTCAAAATGCTACAAATGTTACCAGAGACGTGGAGTATGAGCTTGAGACAGATCAAGAAGGAAAAATTGTTATGGAAAATGTTGATTTAGAGCCAATAGTATATTGGTATGTGTCATTGCAAGATTATTCACTAAAATATATTGATAAGGTTGTACCATTGATTTTGATTATCCTTTTTATCATGTTAAGCAAATTCACGATATTCAATATTACCTACTTGGAACTGAACTGATGGTACACTTCTATTATAAGTTCCCAGACATTGTTTTTTTCAAAGTTATAAAAAATCTATAGACAAATACATAGTCTCCAACATCTGTTACTCATAATATTGGAGTTGATACAAAGTCTAGAGATGACTGTTGTTTCCACTTGAATGCATAATTTCATTAAAATTTCAAATATTTTATAATTTTTTCCATTCAAATAATTAATTTCTCCAATGTGGCGAAGCATGTTGAATATGTCACTTTTTTTCTTTTATGTGGAATAGATATTATATTTGCCGTCTATTTTATTATTTCTTGTTATATTTATATTTTAATGAATTAAGACAAATTAGCTTTTCTTTTTTCATCCAATTTAGTTGCTTACTATGGTAATAATTTCCATTGGGTATTAACCCATTCATTAATTCCTCTTGGTTAGTGGCAAAAGCTGTGAAGTACTACCATCAAAAGTTGCCTGGTCTAATTGTTTTTTCTTTAGAACACTATGGATGCAGTTTATAATCTTACTGTTTGACACAAACTATTAAGCTCTATATACAATAAACTTGTTTTAGTTTTATTATTTTAATAATAGACAAAACAAATTAACATAATATGATTTTCTACTGTTGCAAAGGATTACATGGGGACAAAAGGAAGTGTACGCTAACCTCCTCTCTTTGCTGCAGATACCCCTTCATTGAATATGACAAGTACTCTTTCTTTCACCCTCTGACTTGGTGGGCTCCATGCTGATGTTTCTCTGGTTCTATTGAATATTGTTAAAGTTCATCTTAATGAAAAAAATCTTTATTTTAACCATGTCTGGTTTTCACAAAATTGTTTACATTCCCCTTTTTCCTTTTTCCAATTTCATGTTGTTTTTGATATCTTGGATGGTTCTAGTTTGAAATTGTGGGTTGAACCTGTTGATTGAAGTTAACTGCTAAGGATTTTAGAATATGTATTTTAACCAGTATAATGGTACATGAAACTGCAGTTAACATTTTAAGCTATAATTTAGGATTCTGCATGGTGCCTATTGACATGAAAGTCGTTTCCGATGCAATAGAGTGCAGATATTGTTAAATTGTATATTTTGGTAATTTTTAGTTATTATGATCATAGTATGAATTAGAGACTGAACTAGAAAATTATGTTGAGGTTCGTTAAATCATATTTTGGACTGTGCTAATATATATAAAGGTTACTCACGAACTTTTGTATGGACAAATGACCAATCGAAGTATAGGTTAATTCCCAAATATTCGTAAGAAGAATCAAAAGTATACAAAGAAAATAGACAAAATTTAAGTCAATTTCAACCAACTTATGAATACCTTTCAAATTTACAAATGAATTTCTCTAAAATTTATACACACTTATTTTTAACATTACCCAACTAACGTGCAATGCACGTTCTCTGGGCACTATACACTTTGGACACAAAAACCTCTTGTCATCAACCATAACGACGCCATCTTGAGGATTTTCCCAATTGCTTTCATTTCATTTCTTCTTCTCACTTTCCTTTCAAAATGCTATACCTATTTCTGTTATTGTGGTGTCTTCGTGAAAATCCTAACGGGGAAAACCATTACCACAGAGGTGGAGTCCTTCGATACCTTCGAAAATGTCAAAGCTAAGATCCATTAAAAGGAAGGTATCCCGCTGGACCAACAATGCCTCATCTTCGTCGGATGCACCCTTATTGACTACAACATCGAGAAAGAGTCCAGCCTTCATGCTTTTTTAGTTGCCATGAGTCTGTGAGTGGAATTTCATTCTTGAAATTATCATGATTTATGAGACGACCAAGGTTGCTTTTTTCCTTTTTATTGTTAGAGAATCAGAGGTTTTATGGTTGACGAATTCAAACTTTCTTTACCTTTACCTTTCCCATACACTGATTATACTAAAGTAAACAATCTTACAATCTATGAAGCTATGAGGAATAATAAAGAGATTGCAAAATTGTGCAATCTTTCCTGATTTAAATACATTAGTGGAAAATTGGAGCTTGTTGGATGAAAATCCTTACCCGCATAATTCTTGTTAAGTAAACCCTTATCGAGTAATTTGTGGCACTTTTAACATTATAAGGGGTGATTGTCAACATATTCTAAGAGATTTTTTGTATTTCTGATGTTGATAGTCAAAATAAAAACACAATCTGTAGAGTTTTAAATGTAGTGAACAAATGATTATTACAAGTACAATGCAAAAAATATAAACTCTCAAAGTGTAAAATCAAACCAAAATGACTCAAAACTTTTTCAACACTACCAATGGAGTGTCATATGACATTGAGCTCAGATTCTTGCCACACCGAATCATGCATCGTCGTCCACGGGAATGGCAATGGATATACTGAGAAATAAATCCACCGGAAGCCACCAAGAATTTCGCCGGAGATATGAAATTCTCCCACTTGGTTACCTCAATATGTTTACTCTATTTTTCTTATGCCAAGTCCAAAAATGATAAGGTGAAGCAGTCATGTAATTATAGAGCCAAAATATTCATTTGAATTCAAATTCAAATTCAAATATTATACTATGAAAGGGACATGACTAGAATGTATAATTGACCACAAGATTAAATCTAACCATGGATTTAATCTATGGTCCATAATACACATTAACTATTACAATCATTTCAAAGTCCACAAGACAAATACCCATATGCCAAGTGGATTAAATTGATCCACCTCACAAATCTTCACCTTGGATCACATATATCCACCGCCAAATTCACCGGTTCAAGTGTCATCACTTAGTGTGGTCTTATTTTATCATCATCGCACACTCTAGCTCAGTACCTGCACAACAATTAACCATTATCAATACTCAATATTGATAAACATTTGTTGAACTTACCGACTGGCAAGTATTTTTGTTCCAACAGGGTCATCATCAATTGCAATTTTAAACAAAATAAAATTACCAGAAGCTAACTTATCCCTAATGAAGTGATACTTCACCTCAATATGCTTAGAACGTTCATGATAAACAGAATTTTTGCACAACATCAATGAACTTTGACTATCAGTATAAATCATAGCATTATCATTGAAGAAGTTTAACTCACATAGAAGGCCTTTTAGTCACATGCATTATTTTACAACTTCAATTAATGCAACATATTCTGTTTCTGTGCTGGAGAGTGTAACTATAAATTGCAACTGTGATTTCCACATGATACAGTTATCACCTAAAGTGAAGAAGTATAAAATGGTAGATTTCCTATGATCTTTGTCCCTTGCAAAATCATAATCTACATAGCCTTTTAGCTCTAACTTATCACTTCCCTTTTTAAACACTAACCCCCTTTTTAAAGTTCTAGCTAGGTATCTTAACAATCGTTTAAGTGCTGTCTAATGAGGCTTACCTGGGTTTGACATCAACCTACTCAAGAAACTAATTGCATATATAAGGTCCGATCTCGTGGTAATCATAGAATACATTACTGACCCAATGACATTAGCATAGGGAACATTACTCATTTCATGCAATTCTCTTCAATTTTAGGGCTTTATGCAGATGACAAATTTATGTATGCAGCTAATGGTACATTGACAGACTTAGCAAATTTCATTCCAAATTTGATTATCACTTTATCCAAATAAGACTATTGATTAATAGTCATCCTATTATCTATTCATTTTAATAACCATGCCAAGAATTTTTCTTGCATCTCCTAAGTCATTCATGTCAAATTCTGATTTTAAAAGGTTATTCATATTTATGATTTCAGTTTTACTAGGAGTAGCAAGCAACATATCATCCACATATTACAATAAATAAACTTCTCTTTAGAGTTATTAAAATACAAACATGCATCAAATTCACTCTTCTTAAAACCAATTTTAAGCACATAAGCATCAAATCTTTTATAACATTGCCTAGGACTTTGCTTATGACCATACAAGGACTTTCTAAGCAAACAAAGAAAAGTGTCTTAACATCTAGTTGCTCCAAGTCCCAAGCATACTGGACAACTAATGCTAAGACTAACCTGACAGTTTTATACTTAATGACCAGTGAAAACACCCATTATAGTCTATCCCCTCTCTTTGAGTAAATCCCTTCGCAACCAACCTAGCTTTATATGTTAAAGGGTCTTTAGGTTCTACTTCTTCTTTCAACTTGTAGATCCATTTACAATGGACTACCTTTTTATTCTTTGGTTTTTCAACCAACTTCCAAATCTTATTTTTTTTCAAAGACTAGATCTCCTCTCTCATAGCCTTTTTCCAATTTTCAG
>CAIGRP010065086.1:0-13104 GCA_903798385.1 Fraxinus cuspidata | reverse complement strand
ATTTAAGAATTATTAATGTTCCAATACTTTGTTTATTAAAGAATTCTACATTTTATTATTCCGCAAAGAAATTGAAATCTTGATAACACTCTAGTTTTTTTTTTTTTTTTGAAATTTTGGGGCATTACATCTGACCTCCATAAAGAACGAAAGTCCTCATGGTTCTAGGTTAGGATTTCTAGCAAACAGTGGAGGAAAATTTGGTCCTAGAGATAACCGTGCTGACCCAATACCATAAGTACAGTGAGTCTGGTCTTGGCTGAAATAATTTTATTTTATACCTCTTTATTCTTCTTTATTTCCTACTACTAATATGTACCTTGGGCAGTTGCAGTCGATCGGTTCAAACTTGAACCTTCTAAGTGGGCAATTATCAAAGCAAATTATGAGCTACCCTCAGAAGAGAGTTATTTCAAGATTGTATTTCGTCACGCATCAAATGATGGCTACCTAAGGTAAAAACAGCTTCCAGTTATTTACTTTAGTGATTTTGCTGAACTTTAGGATGGCTGCAGATAAACTTGCCTTTTGATTGTAGGTCAACATGATAAGAAGGAATATGTTAAACCTAACATGTTTTTTATGAGGCACCTAGAGGGGTGAAAAATAAGAAGGCCTTGAGCTCAACCTTTTCAACATACGAAAATCAACGGGATGAGTTGGCCCACCTCTCCAAAATGAATATGTCTCCTTCACTAGAAAATAAAAGTGACAAAGGATAAAGAAAAGGTTAAGCCATCTGCAGAGTGACCTCAGAAGAGGAAGTTGATCCTAACAAAGAACATTGAGCCCCCTTCTCCGTCGTAGTGCTAGATAACTCTCGGGGAGTCGCTTCGTCGTCGCATTGAGGTAGAGTCCATCTCCTCTGTTAAGATTGTTGATGTGGGAGAGAATGTCGAGAAGGAGGTGAGCCTCGTAAAGCGGAGGCAGGGCATGGAGGCTAGTGCCCCTTCTGAAGAGAATGCCTAGAATTTTCTAGAGGGGAGGTCGGATGAGATAACTTCCACTATGATGGAAATGCTTCTGCCGAGGTCCAGTGGACTGACAAGTATTCCTCGTATGTCGAGACCTATGATGCAGTGGACATGGTGGAGGCTGGCCTTGCCCTACAGGCTTGCTCTTCGGTCTTTCTTCCTTAACGCTCAAATGGAGATGAGGCGATTGTAGGGCCTCAATAAGTAGTATCTCCAGAGGCCCAACAATGCGGAAGCGGCCCTAAATAAAGCAAAGGCTAAGGCGTCCTTTGTCAATGAGGCTATTGAAGCCTCTAAGGTTAAGCAAGCTGAAGCAGAGTCTAAGATGGAGGCGTTATCAAAGGAAAATAACAACTTGAAGAAGGAAGTCCATCTTTGCAGAGTCGAGGTGCATGCTCTGACGAAACATATTGAGAATTTTGACAATCGTCAGAGGATCACTTCGTCAGCCTTGGAGGCTGTTAACAAAGAAAATGAGGAGCTGAAGGCTCGCATCGACGAGCTAACTGCTGAAGCTGCCAATTTGCAGCAGCGACTAAGTGTGTCAGTGGAGGTAGCTCTGAACAAGTACATTGCCGACTTCTATGAAACAACTAAGTATGATGGCCTCGATTTATACTGGAGAAGGGTCGCATACAATGAAATCTTTGGAAGACTTGCTGAGTTGCATCCTCAATTCGAGCTGGCTGCTTTAGAAGAGGAATTCCTTCCGGCCGAACCATCTATCCTTGCCGTCGAGGCTGAAGATTCTATCGAAGATGTTGACGTCCAAGGGAAGCCTCAGCAGGATGATGCTGTCGTTTGGACGTAGGCTTATAATTTTTTTATAATAGCTTTCCCTTTGTAATGACCTTGATTATATATAAAATAATCTATTTCACTTCCATTATGTCTGCTGTTGATGTGACCTTTGTTGCTTGACTATCATATGGGCTCGCCATAATAATTTAAAACTTGAACATATATGGGCTTATCATAATAAAAATTAGTAACTTATGAATTTGAGTAAATAACATGGGCTTGCCATGAATAACAAGGCATGAACTCGTCATACTCGAAAATCGCTAAAGACATATGGGCTCGCCATAGTTAACCTCGACTAATAATGTACGAGCTTATCATATTATAACTGACTTAATAACATATGGGCTCGCCATAGATAATCTTTAGTAATAGCGTATGAGTTCGTTATAACCTAACTGAATTAACAACATATAGGCTCGCCATAATATATGAGCTTGTCATAGTTAATAATGAGTAATAATGCATGAGCTTGTCATACTTAAATAAATTAATAACATATGAGCTAGCCATACTTAATTAAATTAATCACATATGACTAACCATACTTAATTTAATTAATCTCATATGGGCTCGCCATACTTATTGAATTAATAACATATGGGCTCGCCATAGTTAATCAAATTAATAACATGTGGGCTCGCCATACTTATTTGAATTAACAATAGATGTGTTTACCCTAGTTAATCTTGAGTAACAACGTATGAGCTCATCATATTTAATAATTTGATAGAGATATGGGCTTACCATATTTAACAGTTGAGTAATATTGTATGAGCTTGTCATATTTAATCTTGAATGCAACGTATGAGTTTATCATAGTTAATAATTTGATAGAGATACGGGCTCGCCATATTTGACCGTCGAATAATATTGTATGAGCTTGTCATACTTAGTCTTGTAAGAATTGGAGAACAAACATTTACAATGATCAAAATTATATACAAGCGATGGTCATGATCTTACTAGTAATACATTTGCAAGTGCTCTACATTCCAAGGGTAGGACTGCACCTTTCCATCTAAGCTTTCAATTAGGAAAGTCTATAGCCTTACATCACCTAATATATGGTAAAAGCCATCCCAATTTCGGCCTAGCATGCCCACGCTAGACTCCTTAGAAAAGAGGAAGATTCTTCTCAACATAAGGTCACCTCTTCTAAACAACCTCTTCTTGACATTGGCATTGTAGTACCTCATCATTTTTCTCTAGTATGAGGCCATTTTTATCTGGAAGTCATCTCTCATTTCTTTAAGGAAATCGAGCTCACACCGCTTTATCTCATCATTTATTATTTCATCGAAGTCCAGGCCACAAGGTGAAGGAAGACCAACTTCGACCAGGCTCATGGCATCAGCCCCATATGCCACGAAGAAAGGGGTTTTTCTAGTTGCAGTTCGACTGGTGGTGCGAATTTCCCATAATACGTGGGATAGCTCATCGACCCATACTCCTTTTGACGCATTAAGTTTCTTTTTCAAGATGTGCTTGCTAGTCTTGTTAACTGTCTCAACCTGGCCATTTGCCTGGGCGTGATGAAGGGAAGAAAAATGCTTCTTGATACCCAGTTTGTCGCACAAGTCTCTGACCTTTTTGTTGTTAAACTGTCACCCATTATCTGTTACAAGACAGTGGGAAATTCCGAACCGACAGATGATGTTCTTCCAGATGAACTTGAAGGTGTTCGTTTCAGTTATTTTCACCAATGGTTCAGCTTTGACCTACTTAATGAACTAATAAATGGCGACAATCGCATAACTTTCACTCCATTTCCCTTTTGGCATAGGGCCTATCAGATCGACCCTCCACTTGGCAAATGGCCAGGGGCTGGATACCATAGTTAGCTCTTGCGACGACTATTTTTGGATGGAAAGAAACACTAACATTTGTCGCATCTTCTCACAATTGTACCGCATCTTTTTTCAATGTTGGCCATAATACCCTTGCCTCAGCTCTTTCCGAGCCAGCACTGGACCTCCTGTGTGGCTACCACAAACTCCCTCATGAATTTTTCGCAGGACATAATTTGGTTTTTCCCCTCCGGTGCATCGCAGGGGTGGTGATGAAAAGCCTCTCTTATAAAGCACTTCTTCCTAGAGCACATAGTGGACGGCTCTACGCCTGAGTCTGAGGGCATCTTCCTTGTCCTCTAACAGTGCTTGATCCTTGAGGAAGGCAATGATCGGTTGCATCCACTACGGGGTCCCTCCAATCCATATTACCTCATCTCCTTTAGATATAAATGGTTTAGGGAGGTATTCAACTGGTATAATTTTAAGCAATTCTGAATCCTTGTTGCTAGCCAATTTTGACAGAGTGTCGGTGTGCATGCTCTCAACTCTTGGGATCTGGGTTAGCTCGAACTTTTCAAAAGAATAGAGGAAATCAGTACCTTTTTGAGGTATACTATCATGCCTTTATCCTTGCTGCGAACACTGCCATTGACTTGACTTACCATCAGTTGTGAGTCGCTACAAGCTGTCGGCTCTTGACCTATGTATATCTTTTAATAGTCTGAGGCCTACTAACAATGCCTTGTACTCAGCTACGTTGTTGGAGGTCTTGAAACCAAACCTCGCTGCACAATTAAGTTTATGGCCTTCTGGGCTTTCCAGCACTACACCAGCTCCGAAGCTTGTTTCACCAGAAGACCAGTCAACAGACAATTTCCAAGTTGGGAGGTCTGCTGGTTCCATAGTCACGTTGATATCAGTCACCTTAGTGGAATCCGTTATGAATTCAGCTACTATTTACCCTTTCACTAAAGTCCTTGGCCGATACAAAATGTCAAATTCGCTCAATTCCACTGCCTATTTCATTAACCTTCTTGAAGCATACAATTTTTAGAGTACTTGCTTGAGGGGGATGCTCGTCAACACATTTATACTATGGGCGTGAAAATAGGGCATCAGCTTCCTAGAAGCGATCGTGGGGGACAAAGCAAGCTTTTCCATATCTATGTAGAGCGCCTCAACTAGCAAAGGGATTTGCTCACGTAGGTTTTTTACTAACATGTCGTTAGCGTATACTTCCATTGTTTTGCCTATGAGGTCAGTAACCATCTTAATGACCAGTCGCTGATAGGTAGCCCCAACATTTTTCAGGCTAAAACGACATCACTTTGTAGCCGTAGAGGCCTCTATCAGTGATTAATGAAGTGTTCTCATGCCCTGCGGTGAAGTCAACCAACTGGTTGATCCTTGGAAGCGGTAAGCTATCCTTTGGGCATGCTTGGTTGAGGTTGGAGAAATCTATGCAAACTATCCACTTGTCATTGGTCTTCTTTACCAAGACTGGGTTGGAGATCCACATTGGGTATACTGCCTCCCTAATGAACCTATTGAATATAAGTATGGGGCCTATCATATCAACCCTTCACTTGGCAAATGGCCAGGGGCTGGATACCATAGTTTGCTCTTGCGATGGCTATTTTTGGATGGGGAGAAACACTGACATTTGTCGCATCTTTTCACAATTGCACCGCATCTTTTTTAAATGTTGGCCATAATATCTTTGCCTCAGCTCTTTCTGAGCTAGCGCTGGACCCCATGTGTGGCTGCCACAAACTCCCTCATGAATTTTTTGCAAGACATAATTGGCTTTTTTCCCTTCGTTGCATCGCAGGAGTGGCGATGAAAACCCTCTCTTATAAAGCACTTCTTCCTGGAGCACATAGTGGATGGCCCTACGCCTGAGTCTGAGGGCCTTTTCCTTGTCCTCTAACAATGCTTGATCCTTGAGGTAGGCAATGATCGGTTGCATCCACTACAGGGTCCCTCCAATCCATATTACCTCATCTTATTTAGATATAAAGGGTTTAGAGAGGTATGCAACTGGCATAATTTTAAGCAATTCTGAATCCTTGCTGCTCGCCGGTGTGCATGCTCTCAACTCTTGGGATCTAGGTTAGCTCGATCTTTTCAAAAGAATGGAGGAAATCAACACTTTTTTTAGGTATGCTGCCATGCCTTTATCCTTGCTGTGAAAACTGCTATTGATTTGACTTACCACTAGTTATGAGTCGCTACAAACTGTCGGCTCTTGACTTATATATCTTTTGATAGTCTGAGGCCTACTAACACTGTCTCGTACTCAACCGCGTTGTTGGAGGTCTTGAAACCAAACCTCACTACACAATTAAGGTTATGGCCTTCTGAGCTTTCCAGCACTATACCGGCTTCAAAGCTTGTTCACCAAAAGACCTGTCAACACACAATTTCTAAGCTGGGGGGGTCTGTTGGTTCCATAGTTACATTGATGTCAGTTGTCTCAGTGGAATCTGCTATGAAGTCAGCTACTATTTACCCTTTCACTAAAGTCCTTGGCCAATACAAAATGTCAAATTCGATCAATTCCACTTCCTATTTCATTAAGCTTCTTGAATCATACGGTTTTTGGAGCACTTGCTTGAGGTGGATGCTCGTCAACACATTTATACTGTGGGCCTGAAAATAGGGCATCAGTTTCCTGGAGCGATTGTAGTGGACAAAGCAAGCTTTTCCATATCTATGTAGCGCGACTCAACTGGCAAAGGGATTTGCTCACGTAGGTTTTTTACTAACATGTCGTTAGCGTATACTTCCATTGTTTAGCCTATGAGGTTAGCAAATATCTTATTGACCAATCGTTGATAGATAGCTCCAGTATTTTTAGGCTAAAACGACATCACTTTGCAGCCGTAGGGGCCTCTATCGGTGATTAATGAAGTGTTCTCATGCCCTGCAGTGAAGTCAACCAACTGGTCGATCCTTGGAAGCGGTAAGCTATCCTTTGGGCATGCTTGGTTGAGGTTGGAGTAATCTTTGCAAACTATCCACTTGTCGTTGGTCTTCTTTACCAAGACTGGGTTGGAGATCCACATTGGGTATATTGCCTCCCTAATGAACCTATTGAATATAAGTTTTTTCACATCTTCTTTCAGGGCTTTGTACTGTTCCGGATTCAAAGTTCTCCTCCTTTGCCTATGAGGGGTGAACTTGGGGTCTACATTAAGGTAGTGGCAGCTAACTTTGGGGTTCGATGCCCACCATATCTTTGTACTTCCATGTAAACATGTCTAAGTTGTTAAGCAGAAAGATTTTGAGCTTCGTCTTTTCTTCGAATTCAAGTTCCTTCCCTACTTGTAACATCTTTGTAGGTCATGTGCATCCATCGGGAAAGACTCTAACTCCTCAACTTGGGTCACTTGTGATTTCAAATCAGTGATCCTATGGTCCAAATTCACATTGATGACCCATTCTTTAGAGACATTTATCATGTTGACGTCTCCCTCTTATTTATAGGTACAACTTTCTTTAGGTGCATCAACCATCTCAATGTCCATTAAGACAATGTTTAAGCTATGGAGCTTGAACTTTCGCAAGAAGCTGATGTTGCATTCTCTCGAACCCACATGATCCCCTTGACCGTAGCAATCCCTCTATCAGTAGGGAACTTCGTGCACAAGTAATGTATGGATGTGACTTCCACAAGTTCTTTCAAAGCAGGTCGCTCTAATACTCCATGATAGGCGGACTAGTGATCTACAATGAGTAATTTCATGAAGTGATGGGCAGCAAGTGATGGTGTTCCCGTTTCTACTGCCAGCATGATTCTCCTTCTAAGAACAATGTTATCGCCAGTAAAACCATACAAGGGGGTGAGCTCGTGACTTATCATCATTTTATCATAAGTGGTTCTAAATAGGATGTTGACAGAACTTCTATTGTCCACCAGCATGCGTTTGAGCCTGTTTTTGGCCACGACAGCTCTTACTAGCAAGGCGTCACAATAGGGGTAATGAACCCCAATGGCATCTTCCTGCGAGAAGGTTATTGATGGGGCGTTCCCAGACCCACATGGGTGTTTTTGACCAAATAGCTCGTCATGGGAAGATCTTTGACTTCTTTTGCATAATTTCTCTAAACATTCATTTGAGTCTTCCCCACATGTGGGCTACAAATAATAGTGTTAATCTCCCTGATGGGGTCGTTATCTGCATCAGCGGGGGGTTTCCTCTTTGGCCTTTGAACACCTCTTGGCCTATTTCTTTCCTCATCGTGTCCCAGCCTAGGTGATTCACTTGTAAGATTTCGCCTCACCTCACTACGTCTAGGTTCTCGTTCATGCCTAGATTGAGAAGTATTCTGCTGTACTTACATTTTTCCTATCAACATGCGAGTCCGTTGGTTCCTCATGGTATGATCTGGATAGGCAATTTTTAGTGTTGTGGCTTTAGGGTCGATGATAGATGCAATATTTCCTATTTCTAAGCTATTTGTTGCTCCCCTACCTCTTATCCTAGATTGATTCAGTTGTCTTTGGATGTCAGATCCGACCTCATCGTATACCAATGAGGGCACTGCATTTAATGTGGCAGTGGCTAGTGCCTGGTCTAAGGTGAGAATGACGGTATGTCCTACTTGGGTCTATTGTTGGTTTACTAAGTATGATACAAGACCTCGCCGCTGTTTTTGAAGTGGTGGGAATCCTAACGAAGTTCGGTTGCGATGGTCAATCAGGTCCTCGTTGACAATTTCGCTCATCATCATTTCCACCACGGCATCATAGGAATGGGATTCTTATTTCGCACATCTCTCCAAAAGAGGGTGTTCATGTTCAGGCCTCCTCTCAAAGCTGAAAAGCCTCCATATACGTGACTTACTCGCAATATGTCATTTCATCCGAATCAAGCCAAATAGCATTTTAGAGTTTCACCTGCTTGCTAACTCATGTCTTACAGCCTTGGATTGTAGATTTTCCTTCTTTACTGAACAAATATTAGTTCAGAAATGCCTTCTTGAGATCTGGCCAACTTCTGATGCTGCCAGCCGAAATACGACTATGCCAATTTCAGCAGTTTCAGTCAATGTGAGATGAAAAACTTTACACTTCAGGGTCGACGAGGATCCTCTTAGAGACATATGGGTCTTGTAATTGTTGAAGTGCTTCGCAGAGTCGCCATTTACTTTATATTTGGGTATTTTTAGTGGCACGAAGTGATCTGGGACAGGGGTGTTTCTCAACTCTTGAAAAAATGGAAGACTTTTGTCATCATCGTTCAATTCAAAGGATCTACAAGGACCGTGTGAATTATTACCCTCAGCTTGGTAATGAGGGGGTCGTAAAGTTTCTGCTTGATTTCTAAAGTTCACGGCGTCCTCTATCTTCCGCCTATTTCTAGGTGGATGTGGAAGATAAACCCCTTGAGATTCATATATTTGATCACGGTTTAGTCCTCTTTGAATGGAATGGATTGACGAGACCTATTTCCAGGCCTTGATGGTCCGATCCTATCAAAAACAGTGGTAGATCTCTGGGGTCCACGTTCTTGAGCATATTTTGGGGGGAAGTTACCCTCACATGGCTTGTTGTTACCGGGTTGGCTAGTGGCATAATTTGTGGATGTATCGATTCCCACTTTCCTTTTCATTTGGCTGAGCTCCCTCCTGTGCATTGAAGGTAGGTCCCCGTGTCATTTTCCTCGCCTACTTGGAGAAACATTCACTGCTGGGGCATTCGATACCCCACCTATTGGTATATTTGTATGAGCAACTGTTGTAGGGTAGCATGCTACTGGGCCATGTTCCTTATGTTTGTGGCCATCTCCTCCACTTTCCTTGCTAAGCGTGATGTAGTACCGCCTCACCTATGTTGGTGATAGGGACGATCCATGCTCACATTTGTTCGAAAGACTTCTTCTTTAGAAGCCTCCAGTTGTTTGTTTCTGCCTTGCGATGCGTAGTGGCTAGAACTCATAATCTGTTCTTGATTTTAAGCGAAAGACAAGTTTCTAAGTGCTTCCTTTCGACAATGGTTCTTTTTTCAAGAACCAGGCATTTCTTCAAGTTTCTGCTTACTTTTGATGGTTTTTACCACAAGGACACTTGTGGTTATAGTGTCAAATTTTCCAAAGATGGCGACATTCTGTTGACCTCAAAAAAGGTACCAATGATGTGGCCAACAAATCCCAATGCCTCTTACGTTCACGTAAGCTTGGTTCATGTACATTTGGACAAATCGTTAGTCACGCATAACCTTCTCCGGAAGGGATGGAGTTAGCAACGCACACTTGACGGTCAATTCATATGGAGAAATAATTATATGATTGTAGGAGAGCTTTAAATGTGAGCCCCCAATATAAAAAGAGGGTCGGCTTTAGGGAAAAATTAGTAAAAAGTATCGTAGCAAGATTATAACTTTGATAGTCTAAAATTGCATTACTTTTGGATAGCACTAAGCGAGAGCTTTTATACTTGAGCAAGACAAATGAAGGCCATTGGATGTTAATGTGTGTGGCCTCATCCATATAACTGACCTTTCTTGTCATAGGCATCAATCAATCATAGCTTTAAATGCTAATACCACTTTTGTATCCTATGGCCTATCCTACGGCATTGGACTTTACCGAATGAGTTGGCGACGGTAGCAGTTGTAGTGAGTTGTCTTGTTATTCTTATAATACAAGATTTGTTTAAACTCTCTTTACTGCCCGCCTGGACCAGCTCATCCCGTGGGGTCTGCATGTAACGAGGGTTGTTCACTTGAGAGTCGGTCCAGCTTCACCTCACTTTAGTGTACAGGGCATGGAACCGCCAAACCCTTTGCCATGTAAGATGGTGGAGACCACGTGGGGGTCTTCAAGTAAAAAGGCGTAACAATAATAATTGAATAAGGCGGGGAAGATGACCACGAGGGGATGCGGCCATGCATGTTGGGATTCGCCGAACTTTCAGTAGCAGTCGAGCTCCAGTTGCAGAGGAGGAGCGGTGCGGAAAGAAGGAGGCGGTGAAGATGATTGGGTTTAATTTTTAATTTTTTTCTGTTTTTCCATTTTATTTGGATTGTTAAGTGATGGGCAGATGACTGACGAGCCTTTAAAAAAATTAATAATAACTAGGCCCAATCCATGGACCATGGATATATCATATATGCAACAACTACACAAATAGAAGTGAATAGTATGTCTAAAAAAACCCTCATTCTCTAATCTCCACAACCTAACTCCTATCCTGACGTGCAATTTGAGAAGGAAATCAGCTGTTGCCGATGGACGAAGATGATGAATCGCCGCTAACAGACTCTCGGAGGGATTCAGACCTCCTGTGAGCGCCTTTCTCTTTCAGTGACTCGATCCTTCTTCTTTTATTATTATTATTTTTGTTCTGTGTTCTGTCATTCACATAATCACATAATTCACATTGTTATTTATTATTTTATGTGTTATGATTTATGTTTTATGACTTGATTGACAAAGAAATGAGAATCGTGATTTACGAAGAATAGTTTATGTTATATGAGTTATGAGTTATAATTTATCATTTATGAGTTTTGGTTTGTGATTTGGGAATTTATGTTTAGAAAATTTGGGATAAGTGAAATAAATTAATCGATAAAATGTTGGGCTCAATTCAACATGATTGTATTGTGTATTTTTTTTTAATATTTTGGGTTGTATTGAATTATATTTTCATATATATATAATTTTTACGTTTTAGTGTATTTACATATATATTGAATGATTTTTTATATTATTTAATTAATAAATGATCTCTCTATTACAGTCGTTGATTGTCGACGATCAATGGTCAACAGTCAACCGTCAAGGCCTACCTTAGCTGAACTTCGATCTTGAATTCGCCACTATATATCTCATCAAGTGAGCATAATTTTTCGGACGATTTTAACCCTATTACAATTTAATTATTTAAATAATACCTTATTTTTCAATTTTCAATATATAATAAATATTGCAAAATTCTTGTCATGTTTGAATATAATGTTATTAGTTCTCAATTAATTAACATTCACATTAATCTAAACTCAATAAATCTTGATCTACATGAATCTAGAGTTACTATAGATGACTTATTTATATTCATGTATCTAGAAATTTTAATGAGTGTTTAATTTCATGTATTATCAATTAATTATTATGTACCAAATGTAGTATAAAAAATTACTTATTTGTAGTATTTTATCATTAAAAAAATTGAATAATAAAAATTGAGTTTTGATTGTACAATTTTATTCTTTAAAATTTATTTCCTAATTTTATTTTATTTATTCATTAAATCCTCGTAATAAATTGATATTAAATATTACTTTTATAGTGCTTATAAAGTATTTCGGATATCACATCAAGTGATAATCATTTTGAGGACAATTATAACACTACTACAATATAATTATTTAAATAATACCTTATTTTTCATTTTTCAATATATAATAAATATTGAAAAATTCTTGTCATATATGAATTTACTGTTATTAATTCTCAATTAATTAATATTCACATTAATCTAAACTCAACGAAATTTGATTTACATGAATCTAGAGTTATTATAGATGGACTTATTTCTATTCATGTATTTGGAAATTTAAATGGGTGTTATTTATTTGTAGTATTTAATCATCACAAAAAAATCGAATATTAAATATTGAGTTTTGAGAGTACAATTTTATTCTAAAAAATTTCTATCCTAAATCTATTTTATTTAGTTCGTTTGAGGCTCATCAAATCCTTCCAATAAATTGGTATCAAATATTATTTTTATAGTACTTATGAATAATTTCAAAATAATGTTCAGTGTACGTTTAACTTTGATTAGTATAGTTAAACAGCACAAAACCCTTACCTATTGCCCTTCTTGTGGAATACCTCATGATGTCACATCCCGTTTGTCTCGCTGTGAAATCCTAATAAATAGAGAAAAATGGAAAAAAGAAAGGGAAAACCCACGTACTAGGCATACTGCGCAAAGCCCCCTTCACCTATTAAAATTAGTGAAAAAGGTGCCTACTATCTATTTTCTCAATAGAAAATTTTGAAAATGACAAATATTCCCTCATATTTAAATAAAACAAAAATGAAAGAAGAAAAAAATAGAAAAATAATTTCAACCAAAGTCTCAATTTTTTTAAATAAATGTAAACAAGTCCTAAATAAGTAACTAATTTTTTTTTATTTTTAAAATCACCAAATAAAAAAAATTCAAAATAGCCCTTAAAATATGTGCTTACAGGATTGTCGCTAAACTTAAGCAAGTGGTTGAATAACTGTAGTAAAACGATATGAAATGGAGGAAACTAAAAACCACTCATAGTTAATTTGAAGCCTGTAGTCCGCAATTAGCCGTCGTTGGCAGGAGAAAAAGTACCGTTATCAGTCATGACCACTCAGAGAAAAAATTGCCTCTTTACCCTTGGGGCACATAATGAAAGTTTGAATGGAATTAGGGAATAACTGAGAGTTATTTTCAATTTTGTTGGGGAAGAAGATGAAGTGCGTGGTGGGGTGGGGATTTTTTTTTTTTTTTGGTTTTGTGGTTTTTTTTTTTTTTTATTTTTT
>CAIGRP010065081.1:0-42631 GCA_903798385.1 Fraxinus cuspidata | reverse complement strand
TTTTAAGTTAGCAATATGCTGCATATTCACGGTTGGATTTTACATTTACGTTGATTTTGGGGGGCCTAATTTATGGATCTCGCCTAGGGCCCCAAAAATCACAGGACCGGCCCTGGATTCATGTATCATCAAACATAAGCAATCGTCATACCCTTGCCACACCTTACACCTTTTAGAACCTTGTCATCAACAAGAGTATGACAATTGCTTATGTTTGATGGTATATGAATCTGAGAATTTTACCTCTCACCCCCTTAAAATATAAAGGACAATAGTGAAATTTTTTTAGAGAAAACTAGGTGTTGAAGCTATAGGCGTTAGTTTCTATCAATCTTCCAATGCTTTACCAATTACCAATTTTTTTATTGATGACAAGGTTAAGGTGTTGGGTTCTGGCATTAAGCCTTATTTAGTCTCGCCTAGGCATAATAAGATATTTCTTATTTTTAATATTATTTTAATTATTCTAGACCAATAAATAAATAAACATAACGAATATCTTCAAAATTTACACTAATTTCTTATATATTTTCAAGTTTTTGACAAAAACATAATTCTTAAAATCATTAATATTTTGAATTAATAATGCTTTGTTCGTGGGTAGAGAAATCTATGTTCATGGGGAGGGTTTGACTTAGGGTGACTTTTTTGTTTGGTTTATTTTTTAAAGTTTTAGCAATGGTTAAGCATTGTGTTGGGTTAGACTTCTAAACAAAAGAACTCCAATCGCCAAATACATTCTAATGCCTTGAAGGTGGATACTGGCTTTGGAGATTAGAAGTACTAAGGTGAATTAAATTATTCTATACTTCTAAATGTTTTCTATTGGTGCACATTTTTTAAATGAATGTTAGTTGAAATTTTTTTATAGATTTGATTATTTTTTATCTTTTTATATTTCTGGGAATTAATGTTGGATAAGTTATTAAAACAGTCCTTCAAGACAGAGAAGAAATCCCATGTGTTTTTCATCCATGCAGGTACAACATTGGCGTGATACCATCTCGTAAAAGTTTGGCTTTATGTGATCGTCTATCGGTATCGTCATTTTGTAGGTAAGTGAGGTGTTGCAATCCTATCTCATTGTTTAAATCTTGAGTTTGCCCAAATTATTAGTTGTTTAGTTTACAAGATAAATGATCTTAGAGATGTTAAGAGTCACAATTCTAGATTAACAATAACATTCAACCTAAAATCTTCACATTTTGAGTGTAATCATAGATGTCCAATGGCCTACAGTGTTTGGAGTGTTATATGCTATTTGTATGTTAGGTATTTGACTATTGAAGAAGAAAAATAAGCCTATGTTTAGTTCTTGTTTATAAGCCTATGTATGAGTCCCATTTTTTTTTTTTGTTGAAAGTGAGTTTTATAAAAGTGAATTCTTGGAGAATGTGTTATTAAAAAGTAGGAAAATTTTTTGGGTTTACGTGCAAAATATATTATTGTGATAAAGTGGTTGAAAATGAGTTTGGAAAAAAAATTGAGGTTTTAGATAATGGGGATCAAATAGGGGGTAAATACACTCAAAGTTACTTTTTATCTACATATTTAGAGAACCCACAAGCACTACAAGCATCCACCACTCATTTAAATTGTTTATAAAAATTTATTTATTATCGTGACCTATGCGTACCTAACTTGCACTGAGCTCTAAATCTTCTATAAATCAGAATATAAATCAATGTATTTATAATGCAAGTATCTTTCCTTCTTGTGGTGTATTTCTGTTCCTCTTAGGCGCCGGCTGTCCACTGTCCTCGTACGTCTGAAGATGGCTGAACACTTGACAGAAGCAGTAACGTATATTGAGCAGGGACATATTCGTGTAGGACCCGACACTGTTACTGATCCGGCATTCCTCGTTACGAGAAATACGGAAGACTTTATTACATGGGTTGATACATCCAAGATAAAGAGAAGGGTCTTGGAATACAACGATAAGGTGGACGACTATGATGCAATGAACTGAGGTCTTGGAGAGTCATCTTTCCTGAAGCTGCTGTTGAAACTCGATAATTGAAGGCAGGTCAATTCCTTGTCGGATAAGTGATAATGTTGGGAGTGTGGCCCTATTAAAATTTCGGATACTTCTGATCTTATACAATCACACTTTTTACGTGTAACTGGATTATAAATGTTTATTTGTTTCTTTTTGTTCTTGATTAATTATCGTAAGAATATCTATAGTACCAATTAGAGTCGACGTGAATGATCAAATGATTCAAACAATACTCTAACGTCGTGTATTAAGTAGTTTCTTTCTTTACAATTAATTATCGTAAGAATATCTATAGTACCAATTAGAGACGACGTGAACGATCAAACGATCCAATCAATACTCCAATGATGTATTAAGTAGTTTCTCACTTTTTTATTATGTATTTTGAACTTTTAACACGAAAAATAGAAGAGCTCGTTAAAGTCACTATTTCCATCTTTAGATATTTTGCCAGTTAGAATTGACAAGGAATTATGGCCGACGCCTTCTGCTTTTCATCTTGCTGTACGTATTGTTAACCCCATGAGAATGAGTTCATGAAGAGAGAGAGAAGGGTCTTGAATTCAAGTGTAACAAATTGAACATAATTACACCAATCAATTTCAGTCTCTTGTTCAGGTCATCGCCTTTTCGTCTTAATTTGCACACAGAAACTGCTGTACAGAAGAAATGGGACAATGAACGAGTCTCTACAATTACTCACAGGAACTGAGGCTGGGACGATAAATATTGACTTGATCGTATCAGAAGAGGTACTTCAAGAAACATAGGAAGAATCATCGTAGCAGTATGATACACGACAACCTGGTATAAAACCGTGATGTGGGCATGCTCCAATTCCTTTCACCTTACTCCTTCATTAAAACTCGTTAGTCAGCAAATACCATTTGCAATTCTTATCCCACAAGACTCCTAGAAATTGTAACTTTGACAGTATACAAGGAAAGCAGCTAGAAACCACCTTTTTCGACTGTAAAAACGAAATTATTAAGCAGAGTTTACTTGTCATAAAATGCCAGAAGCTGCTTCACATGATTTTGCCATGCTGCGACATTTTCTCCATCGGCAGTGACCCAATCAACAACAGTTGAGGCTGGCTGTTCCCACCATTCGTCAAGCTACAAATAAATGCCACAGAAACAATGGAAAGTAAGACCAACAGTAATCATTATCTAAGCAAACAATTCCTTCACGCGTTAGTTAAAAAATATGCATAAAGGACTTGAACCATGGGGAGAATTGATGTAAAACACGAACAAATTGACATTATAATACTCGGATTTCATTTTATTAACTGAAAATTCAAATAATACAACAGTCTTCACTTGAACATGAGGTATGGGACAACAATCACCTAGAAAGCACAACCATAGATATGGATTGCATATTTATTGGTTGCCTCTCATGAGGCTGGCTTCATTCATGCTAAGCATAACAAAATTTTGTAGTATCAAGTCACAACAAGCCCGTAATTTGAAATGTTATATCAATAAGAAGAATTATGCATGTCTATAGATTGGGATGTAGAAACAGAAAAGATTATCTTTCGGTGCCAAAACTGGGGCTTCTTGGCTCCTGCATGGTGCGCTAAAAAATGATCAAATTCACAAAAAAAAGGAACTTCTTATTTCTATCGCTGAAGTCATATTGGTTGTCCATTCAATTCCAATTGGTTTAAGGACACAGCTTTTAAGGTTTAAAATAGGTCTTTTAGCCTATGATATGGCGTCACAAGTTGGTTTAAGGGTATTGATGTCATGTCTAACACAATAATGTTGAATCAACAAAATTTAATAATGTAGAAATTCACGTAGACTTTAAAGTAAATCGTGTATGAGCATAAGCTACAGAATTTGGGTTGAAGTTCAGTACATGAAGGGAAAAGGAGAGAAGCTGAAAAGAAAAAGGGACAATGGTTGAAGCAGTTGATGACACGCAGAGCTGAAGTTTCGACAACGAGCCAACTTGAATTCTAGCCCATGTTTGACAACCATTATTTCTCAACTCTAATTCTTATACTCATTTTAAACCACACATTTATACAAATATTTTGCGTGTAAACCCAAAACTTTTTCAATACTTTTTAACCTCATTTTCAACCATACGTGTACACAATAAAATATTTTGCGTGTAAAACCAAAACTTTTCCGTACTTTTTAACCACGCATTCTTCAAAAAATCACAATTCAAAACTCTATTTTTTCAAAATAATGGCCATCAAACAGGGATAAATCATCATTCTAACAGGATTTTCGCAACAATAAAGACAAGGAGAAAAAAAAATATATAATCTCATCCAAGGATAAGTCCTAAGTTGCTCGGCAATTGTGCAAATTGCACAAGTGCGTAAAATCAAAAAATTTGAACTGAGAGCATGACAAGGTCGGTACTTAATCCACCAAAAAATCTAAAAAAAAAAAAAAAATATATATATATATATATATATATATATATTGATGACTACAGAAAAATGGAAAATAAAGTATTGAAGAGTACTCACCAAGCCTCTGACATATTTGCAGTCTTCAAGGAACTTTTGAGCATTTAGAACAGCATTCTTTAATTCTGGTATCCACTTCTCTGTAACAGTTTTCTCTTGTTCAGCGGCCAAATTTAAGCAATAATTGGTTGTCCTGTAAGATCGAGTCAACATAAATCAGTAAAGCCATCTATCTGTCACAAAAGAAAAGACCAAAAGGGTTTAATCTTAATGCTCATGTTTGTGCTTCCTACTCATAATTCACAAGTCTCTGATAAATAAGAAAAACAACACTGAGAGGGGAAATTTTTGAACTAAACAATGTCAAATTTCGGCCCCAAACACTACATTTGAGTTTTCTCAGGTCCTCCCAAACACTATATCCATGCATCGACAGCATGAGAACATGAAAGAGTCAATGTGGGTTAGATATACCTATCATACTCTTGCCGTGCACGATGAACATGATTCAGCAATGAATGACCGCTCTCAACAAGATCCCTTCGTACATGAACCAAATTAATCGCCTTGGCCAAGTCTTCCAATACACAAGCCTCAGAACATCGAAGCCTTAAACAAAACTCCATGGATTCTAAGACTGATGCTAAACCAGCATCCAAGCCATCAAAACCTAGGGATAAATTATAAATTAGTTCAAACATATTATGCCTTTGTTTGGTTCAGCTAGAAAAATATATTATAATCTAAGTCAAAGTCAACAATTAATTTTAATTATACATTTTATGGGGACCAACTTTTCAACCACAATTTCATCAACTTCATTCAAAATGTACTAAAAATTTGATTTTAATCTAAACCAAACAGAGCCTATATCAGATATTTATACTGGTAAGAGGTAATCTTGCATGAAGAATAACTCCCTTCCTCATCCATGGAGGAGCAACAAGAATAACTCCCTAGTATTTGCTAACAATCCAATTTCAGTCAATGAATGTCGTAGAAATCTAATCTTATGAACCATAGCCTATTCATATTTAGAAAATTAGAATTGTGACCAACTTAGGGTAAGTTTTTGAGTTTTTCGATTATCAAGTTCTAGTTCTGCTTTTATCACAGGAACTTAAAGAATAAATTCTTGTCCGAATTTCTAATGGTTGGAATAAAATAAACTTATCTTGCAGGTTGAGATGAAAAATTATACAAATTGATGCCAAAGCCCTTGGAAAATCTATTGATGCCAAAAGCTTGCCAAAAAGTGGGACCATCACATACAGAAAACTAAATATAAAAATTTTGATTACGCTTCTAGGAATCCCATGTAAGCATACTACTTCCTTAAAGAATAAGTCCACAATATTGGTGGCATNTCCAAAAGTAATTGAGGAATTTAACATCCCTATCTGATATAATGCTTCTAGGAATTCCATGTAAGTGTACTACTTCCTTTAAGAATAAATTCGCATATTGGTAGCATCATCAGTTTTATGACATGGAATAAAATCTGACATCTTACTAAATCTATCTACCACTACAAATATATAATCTTTTCATTTCTTAGTCCTAGGTAAACCCAACACAAAATCCATAGACACATTAACCCAAGATTCACTAGGAATAGGTAAGGGCGTATATAAACCCTGAGGTAAAACCTTAAATTTAGCATTTTTACAAGTGAAGCATCTACTACAAACCAGATCAAACATCAACTTTTATCTTAGACCAATAAAAATGTTAACATATTTTGCACAAATCCAGAGTGTAAGGTGATTTAATCCAAGTCCGCCAGTATACTATCCAAGAAAGCACCCAAGAGAGATTCCAAGGATGGACAAATACTCACCAGAAGGATACTGCAGGGCAGCAGAAATACGGCATATAGAAGGTACTGCAGAAGGATCTCTGCCACCAGCTCTTGCTGTCAGCACTGCAGCATTCCTTTCAGCAGTAGCGACTGCTTCAGGTCCTGTAGATCCATTAGCACCCATTGCCTCCAAGAGTGCCTGATCAGAAAGAAAAGGGTGCATAAGAGAACTGGATGATACAAATATCATGAGTGTGTGAATAGGTATTTTCTTATTGCTGGATGGGTCTCTTTAGTCTTTTAAGGTTTGAGGTATAAATTGTTAAAGAGGCTAACTTATGATGGATTATCAGCAGGATATACGTATTAAAGTAATAGTACGTGACTCGTGAAAGAACTATTTAAAATGTAAGCTGTGTATTAGGGACCCAAGATCATCCTGCAGAAGAAGACCCATTCCAGAAAGAGAGCAAAATATTTTTCAGAAAGTCAAAAAGCCATCATATGTAGTTATAGTGGAGTCAAAAAATTCAAAAATAAACTGAAAAAGTCCCCATAATTTTATTTATTTTATTTATCTTTTTGGGGGCGGCGGGGAAGCTAATATCAAAATAAATTTTTTTTTTTCCAATCAGTAAAAGTGACACAATGAGTCTAGCATTCTGATTTGCAAATCAGTCAAGAAAGCAACTCGGTCCTGATCAGATGACAAATATTGCAGGAAATATTCAGTGCTTGTTTGGCTAAGCTTTAAGTGCTTATAAGCACCAGGTTCCAAGGAATGTGGAGCTAAAAAGTAAAAGTTGTGGGTCCTACAAAATGTATGGATAAGTAGTGTTTGACCGCCTTATAAGAATTATAAGCTTTTTCA
This sequence comes from Fraxinus cuspidata, assembly GCA_903798385.1. NCBI lineage: Eukaryota > Viridiplantae > Streptophyta > Magnoliopsida > Lamiales > Oleaceae > Fraxinus > Fraxinus cuspidata. Next base: position 35,517 of record CAIGRP010065081.1, on the reverse strand, counting down.
AACATGCACTCATACGTTACATAATCTGCACTTATGTTACGTACCTGAGGGGTTGATGGAAGCATGTAAAGGCTATTATCAGGAGTTTGATAGAAAGCGGAAACTTCCTTATCAATGAGATCTTTTGCACCATTTGATAAGTCCACAACAACATTACATGCTGGAATTATGGTGCTTGATGCATACTCCCTTGCAGCTAATGGCTGCTGACTCCAGAAAGAAGCAGCATCCTACAGCATCAAGGGAAAATTAACATCCAATAGTTAGCTAAACTATTAAGACAGATATATGTGCAACAAAACTTCATTACGGCAGCCATATTTTGACCCTCATAAACGGAGGTTATATGAACCTTGTAGCCCTTTCTTAAACCAATTGGTGAGATGGTTACAATACTCACTCCATCTCATGTTGTTTAATACACTAACCTTCTCTTGATGTCACATGAAATATGTCACAACAGAAGAATGGAAACATGCTTACACAAATATTTCAAATTGACCCGTTCAAAGTTAAAAATACAAATAATAAAAAACGTTGGCCATGTATTCCAGCTCAATTGAAAAAGTGTACAATGAGTGGAGTATAAAAAGTCTGAACCCTAGATTCACACATTGAAATTCTTGGAAATGGCAAACCAATTCGACAAACTTTTGTGTAGAAAGAGAAGTGATTTTTATCCTGTTCATTCTTGATGTTGACTATTTTCCACAAATTGGTGAAGAAACATTCGTTTCAAATGAGAGAAAGAAGTGAGAATTCTTTTTTCAATATAGAAGCAATCTTTTCACGCTTTATTATCTGACCGTTACTAAGGCTTTTGATTTGAGATTTGAAATTATGGATGTAATTTTCACCTAATATAATTTAAGCAATATTTATTACAGGAAAACTACCGATTATTATTGTGTCCTGGAAGTAAGTTAAAGCAGTCCTACCACAGCCACAGATAGAAATGGGGAGAGTAAGTGGATTCTTGTAAAAAAAGTGGGGGGTGGGGAGAGTTATCCTACCATGTTTACTCTAAGTAAGGCATTGTAGATTGTTTCCAGTTCAGATCTGCGGGCATCAAACTCTTCAATTTTTTTCCACTTCTTTCTCAAAGAGTTTTCCGCTTCCTTCCTCTCGGCACAAGATTTATTTAAGCGCTGTACTTCAGACATCAATAAGTTCAAGCTGGCCCGCAACCCAGCTGATTCTCTTTCCTTGGCCCAAACCTCTAACTGCAAAGAAGAGAGGCATATGTTTAATGTCCAAAGCAATGAATAGTTTGAGTTTACAAAGAGTCCAATTGCTACCCAAAAAACTGAACGGAACAGATGTATAAAACATGCACGAAACTTTTTCATAAAGTAAATGATCGACTGAAGACATATATTATACTTTTTAGTTTTTTTTTTTTTTATTGAAGAGTATCATGTCCCGGGACAAGGTATGTCTATAATCTTCCTCTCACCACCAGAATACCGATATAGGAAGAAAAAACTCAATACATATGCACAACCATGTCTTTGGCCGTAATATAGTACTTTAAAAAAAAAACAATTGTCTTTTATGCAAAAAGCTAAACAACGGCAGCCTTGCATCAACTGCATTCTTTTCGTTTCCCTATTTTTTATTTTTTCAACCAGTGACCTTAGGACTTCACAGCCCGTCAACTTCCAGCACGGGATGCTAATCATTTGACAGTTTTGATTGCCCACAGCGTACGCATGGAAAGGCAGAGATTATGAGTTCCCCATTGTTATAAGTACCTCAAAATGCTGTTTTGATACTTACATCTTTCTATACCAATGCCACATTTCTGCTTGTATGCCTTCTCTTCAGTCCACGCCCAAATTTTAAGAAATGTTTCAGACTATTATCAACATGTGAAAGTACAAATTTCAAAGCTGGATCCAAGATCAAACATTCAGTTGTAACCCAACATAGAAAAAAACTATGCCTAACCTTCCAGTCTTATTTTTTTTCTTCCCAAATAAATACTACCCCTAACATATTAGAGAATCAAACAAATATTTTAAGTGATAAAAAGGTAATCCTTAATTATTGTATCATATCACTGACACATTGCACCTCAGAATATACACATGGTGGGTGGTCTTAGCCTAAAACGAGTTTTGGTCAGGATAATTAAGTCAATTAAGACATGACATCTTAATTTCTGATAGAAATGCAAATTAAAGCAACTGTACGCTTGATCTAAGAAGTGCGAGGACCACTCTCCTTTTTACATGCATGTAGAGGACGATGGCAAGGCAACAATGAGATATGATATTCATTGATAATAAAGATGATTTGTTATGCCCTGCTCAAAGTTAATTTATGCAGCAAAAGCTGAATCAAGAAAAGGTATCTAAACCCAATAAAATACAACTCTGATTTCACAATAAGAAGAACCGTCAAATGATGCAAGAAATTTATCAAGTTAGCGTTGAAATTCAACTAACATAGCTTATGTATACCCAAAAAAAAAAAAGAATAAATATTACCTCAAGTTGCCTGAGGCTGCTCATACTCTGTGATGTTCCTGCGGCTATAAGTGAGTGTTTTGAATCTGCACCACCAACTCCATGGAGACGTTTCAAAAGTAGTTGGCTCATGTTTCTAGCTTCAGCAGCTTTGTTGAGTGCATCTTCAGTGGCCAAAAATTGCTGAACATGTGCTTTCTGTAGCAAACAAAATATATGACATACAATTGAAAAAAAACTAGAAGTTGATGTATAAAGAGGCCACTAGATAGAGGAAGACCTGTCTTTCCAAAAGTTGATTTTCACTCCCTCTTGAAGAAGCATCACCTCCAATCTTCCCATTTCCGTAAAGCTGATGGTGTAATGGTGAGTTTATATCAGGAGATGAAGCCTCAATTATTGTGTTATTGTCATACTTGTAACTACATCAGACATAAGACATTTTACAGATAAAATGAAAAAATATGGCATAGAAACAGTGAAGACAGCAAAAAATGAAAAATGAAACATGAAAGAAATGAAGGATAGCAATAGAACTGAGAGGAGGAGTCATACATACATCAAGGCAATACTCCATGAATGGAAAAAAGTTTCAGAAAATACATGAGTTAACCTGAGATGGAGTGTATAGAATTTGAAAACAACAACTTAAGTTTTATTCCCAGTAAATGTGGTGTCACCTGCACCAATCTTGTTCCACCACTCCATTAGATCCAGCACTACATCTACCAAAACTACAGGGATGGCATCGTTCTAGTGAACAAAAGATTTAGGCATAAGACATGTCTGGACGATGTGTCGTCCTTCCCTTAATTTTTCGCAATTTAGTGTTAGCTCCACTAGTTGACATATATAGTAATTTTCTTATTTTATGAATTTTGGTAAAACTACATGTCCATCTTAGGATCTTCATTTTCTACAGCATATGTCTCATAGACATGGTGACACAGGAGCTTATATTTAACAATAAACAATAGAAGATTAAGAAAAGAAAGAATGCAAAGAAGAGAAGAATTGAGGGCAAAGGAAATCATTTTTTATTCATATATTCATTGGTTATGAGTTACATTAAACAATCCCTTTATTTCTAGAGCTAGAAACTGAAATAATCTAAATTAGAACAAACTTCTAATAAAATAGAACTTTATTGAATTATTGAAATTAATCTAATCTAATCTTTTTTTAAAATAATCATACTTTTAATAGAACTCTATTTTAAAATCCTAATTATACTTTATCTCTATCTCCATCACATTGTCTTTCACCAATCCAACAATCAGTATTATAAAGCATAGTTGGTCTCATAGCCATGTAGAACTTGCCTTTTAACTTGGTATCTTCCGATTACATAAAATTTTGTATTATTTCTCCATAGTGTTTCAACCTCTGTTATTCTATGCGTAGATCATTTTCAAGTCTTCGTTTCTTACAATAAATCAAAATTAAATACTTAAAATGGTCATTTTCGATGACAATATACTTTCTATTGTGTCTCCATTACCATCATTTTTTCTACTACAATTAAAGGGCATTCTATGTATGCTCGTGACTTCCATATAAATTCAAACCATATTAAACTTCTAGATTCTAAGGTGCTTCTGCACTATAATATAAATCACATAAATCATCCCAGAAACCCAAATAATGTCACCTTCTTGGCTTCTTGATTATAATTCGAGAAGTATGTGACAAATATTACCACGTCAAGAAAAACGACCGTGAAGCATAAGAAACAGTAGTTGCAAATATTTACAAAATCATATTAATAATGGCTCACAATTATATCAATTAAGAGCTCATTCACTGAAATGGAATCAAGGCAAGTAACTTGCATCTATCATTACCAATTGACATATATGATTGGAATTTCTCAAGTGCACTTTTTTATCTTTATAATATGCGAAAACACCTCAATTAATCAAAAAGATGGAAGCTAGCATAGACTTCCAAACATAATGACAGCAGCATAGATAACCTGCAGAACAGGAATGCTTCTACAAGCAATACAGAGGTGCAATATGATGGAGAGTGAGCAGAGAACTGACTAACAAAGAGTAGCACAGGCAGATTCAGAACGTAATGTTCAAATCTTTCATTACAATTTAAATTGTGTTAAGTAAGCAATTGAGACAGAAAAAATATTATGCTGAGAACACAGCAGAAGGAGACGAGTATACAAGTACCTTAATGCTTCTGCATCAACTCTAACGTCATTTTTTTCTATTTCTCTAGTAATCAGAGCTTTCAACCTTTGGCTGTACGAAGTGATCGCCTGCAGTAAATGGGGAGGACTTCTTATGCAATCTACAATCAGATCTATAATCTCAGTGGTTAAATCACCATCAAAGTTAATGCCTACTTTGCAGCTTCCAACTGTGGATTTGTATGAATCCCACTTCCTTCATAAGCTGGAAAAGAGCTGTGAATCTTTTCATTCATCTGAGTCGCAAGGGATTCACACAGTTTTCTGATATTTCTTTCCCTCACTGTCTCAATAAGTATGACGTCATCTGCAGATTTGAAGCCTTTAAGAGCTGCTGAAGCTTCTTTCTCGTCATTTACATGGAAACTGGTAACCATTTCATCACGAAAATCAACACTTGATCGCTGAGCATTCCTAGCTTGGTTAACATAATAATGTAAACGTTTATGGTACTCGACAAGTATCTTGACCGCTTCATCACACTGTTGATCATAAGCCTCCAGCATTACCTGCTTGTGCCTGCATGTTGTAATTCAACATGGTATTAATTTCTTCACTTGTAAGAATTTGGATATAACCTTTCCAATTTAATCTTCACTTATAACTAGTTAACCACATTTTTCATTTTTAACAAAATCCAACATGAACAAGTTTATTATTCTTTGTGGAGTGAACAATCTAATAATCAGGTCAAACAACAAAGTACACATTCATGCCCAATTTAAGCTTCGAATTATGTGAAATCTTCAGTTTTTTCCTCTTCCTCTATAACAACCTATGTAAAAATGGAAGGCAAAATATAACCAACTAATATTTGCACTTTGACCATGTAATAGTTGGTTCAAACATATCCATGTTTGGAGGGAAAGATTAGAAGTATTAGTCAATATTAAAAAGAAAAAATAAGCTAAAATCTTGTTTATTATAGTGCCAGACCTATCCATTACAATAAATGTACGTAAAGAATCCACTTTATTGTAGAATGGGAATTGCTCATCTCCTCAAAATCTTTTATAATCTCAGTTCCCAGGTTACACTATTCACAGCTTACAATCTATTAAATCTTGACTATTCACCTGTTAACTAAGTGAGAAAAATCATCATCGTATTGATTGGTTACCTCATTGATTAACGACTGAAAAAGAAGAAGCAATAAGGTCTTACAGCACTGCAAAAAGTGATGAAAAACAATTAACCTATAATTAGATCGCTCATCCAGCATGCGTTTGCGCTCAGCCTCCTCACTTGAAACCTCCAACATCCTCGTCTTCAACTCCTTCCGCTGACGCCTCACAATCTGCCTCAATTTCTCCACTTCCTTCTCTGCCAATTCCCTCTCCTGCAATGCCATTTCCCTACTACTGCTATCCGCCAAACCCTCCCTCCCTGCTCCCAATCTCTCCTTATTCCTCCCCCTACTGTTCTTCGCATCGTTGCCACCACCACCACCACCACTACCATCCGCGCCATGAACAAGAATATTCCTTCTAATATTCTCAACCGTTTTCTCCGACTTCACCCTCTTTAGCAGAAAGTTCCAGACTGGGATCATGTTCCCGCGGCAAACCTTCCGGAGAGAGTCAGCGGTCGGCATTGAGGTCGCCTTGGACGATGAAGCGTACGGCCCTAAAGGCCGGTAGCCCATTTCTTTCTGAAGCCATTCCAGAATTGCCTCTGGCGATCCAGATGAACTTTGCATTGTGAAATTCAAAATCAAATTTTCTCAAATCAGTACGAACAATTGGATCGTTATTAGATTTGAATTCGAAAAACCCGAGTTCGTCGATGTAATTAAAATTAGATGGTCAATTGGATCTGAATGTACAGTACAGTGGTTGGCTGGCGAGATGATTTCTGGGAATAATTGAAGAATTTGAATACGTACATACATGTATTGCTATTTACTGCATACACACTGTTACATAGCAACGGTAGTGCTTGACCTTGTTTGACTCGATTTGATATCCTTTAAAAAGAGGTTTTTTTTCTTCTTTTTTGGTTAAGTAAAATGAGTTTCAAAAATATTAATTTCTTTTAAAAACGTGTTATTAAAAAGTAAGGAAAAAATTTATATTTACGTGTAAAATATTTTAACTTAGAAATGTATTAATGAAAACGAGTTTTAAAAAAAAGGTTTTTTTGGAAAATGATAGATAAACCGGGCTTAGGCTCAATCGCACAAATCGATTTGTACAAAATTACTTATTTGCTTAAAATAGTTATATTTCAAATAAGTTATTTGACTAAGCCCTTTGGGCTACATTAAAATTTTATTGCATTTTTTTCCTTTTCAATCATATATTTTTTAATAAAATAATATTACACATAAGTCATTTTCTTTATCTTTTTTCATTTCTAACTATGCATTTTTTTAGTACTGGATGTAGACATTTTGAGATAGGGGACACATTCAAACTAATAAAAAAGTTATGAAAATCTTTGAGATAGGGGGCACATTTGATGTATTTTTAACTATTTTTCAATATTCGTTTGGATCATTCGATATGCGTATGATGTAGTTCTTGAAATGAATTTCAAGATGACGTGATCATTCGTTGATTCGGCTACCGAATGATCGTTGGAGAAATTTTAAAGTTAACATTTTTGACCTATGGTTGATTTCATCCTTAATGTTTTGATCATAACAAACAAGATTGATATTGTTTCTAACAATTAATTTTGAGTGATGATATTAAAATCAATCAAGCATTGCCAAAATCAACATATAAATCGGACTCGAATAAAAATCAAAGTGGAAGTTAAGCATTCAAGTCAAATTATTCGAAACGAGATCTTAAAAGACAAATGTTAAGAAAAAGAAAGATCAAGAGCATGGAGAGACGTTATCAAAAAAGATTAAGACGAGAAGTCTAAGAGACAAATTTCGAAACAAGATCAAATACGCAATCCCTTAGCTAAAATGTAAAGGTACTAACACTTTGATATATGACAATGAATGCTTAAACTCAAAATCCTTACATGCATTAAAAACAATTTTGTATATTAAAATTCATTTGTATACAATGATTTGATGAAATGTAAAATTGATTTTAAAAAATGATATTTAGACTTATAAAATACTTTTTATCTGAAAAATTAGTTAAAAATACTCTCCAAAAGACCAGACTTTTCAAAACTTTCAAATCGGAACAAATGGAGGCAAAACGTGGAAAATGCCAAATTACCTGGCGATCGACCAGCCAAAATTGGCGATCGACCCGAAATTTCCAATGATCCAAAATTTGACCTTCTGACTTCTGATTTTTCTGTACAAACGATTATGTTGGTCATCCGGACAAGAGACACTCGATCGAACGCGATCATCCGAACTCTCAGAATTTTTTGACGGTTTGAACTCTATAAAGACATTTACTTCTTGCATTCAAATTATATTCTTGAAAAGTATAAAATTGAGAATTACTTAGGCAAAACTTTTTGTCTTACATTTTTACATTTATTTCATTTATTTTTTTATAGCAAAAACATTTGATTGTTGAATCAAACTTCTTGAATTATTTTTCTCATCAAAAGTTTTCATTTCTCTTTTGTGTTTAGTTTACTTATATCAATTTTAAAATAGAGATATATTTTTGAGAAAAAGATCTTTACATTTATTTTGCACAAATATTTCTACTTCTTCATATTTAAAATTTTGATTGATTTAATCAAACTTAAAAAAGTCATCATATTTATCGAAGTTTTTAATTTCTCTCTTAATACTTAATTTATCACAAATTATTCATTGAAAGAGAGATTTATTTTTTAAGAAGATTCTTGCACTTATATTGCATAAACTTTTTTTCTTTTTCATATTGAAACTTTGATGGATTGAACTAAACTTATAAAATCATCTTCATCAAAGTTTCTCATTTCTCTCTTAATATTTAATTTATTACAATCATCCATTAAAAGAAATATACTTCTTGAGAAAATTTTTGAACATACATTGTATTTATTTCTTCATTTTCTCATTTAAACACTTTGAGTGATTGAATCTAATTTTTGACTATCGTGTTCATCAAAAATTTTTATCTAACACTTGACCTATCATTTATTACTATTCATTGAAATGTTGCCTATCTTAGTACTTAACTTGTTTGTAATATTTATTAAGAGATGTATTCCATTGTAAAATCACTTTGATAAAGTGTGGATCATGTTGAAGTCCTTAAAGATCAACATTGTATAAGGATCAATACTCCTTGTTGTAAGTCACCGTGTGGGTTATATTGAGATCCCGTTAAAGCTCAATAGTGGGTCGAGTTGAGGTCCCGTAAAGCTCAACATTGTATTAGGATCGGTGCTCCTTATTTATAAGTTATCAGAAGCGTTGTAAATAGTTAGATTGTACCATAAGTCAATAAATACAGTGAAAACGTCTTGCTCGTACCGAAAAATTTGGTAACAGATGAAGAAGATCATTGCTTTCGATTAAACCTCCACAATTATATTGTTTGCATCATCTCTCTCTTTTACTTATCGTTATTATATTTGTGCTTATTATTTGAATTAATCTATTTAGTCTTTATTTACTTGAATTTAGATTAATTTTTCAAAAAAGTTTTAAAAATCAATTTACCCCATTTTGGTTAGTTATTCTTGGGCTATCAAACATGTTATCGAAATTTTCGAAATACTAGTTTTGAACAGTCTATTATGACAAGCCGTAAGATTTGCTATGATTGGTCGTTTCCCGCTCCATTAAAAACATAGAAAACTAAGCCATGAGCAATTCGAAATGATATTAAGAATGCATTATTTTGATTTCGTTAGACATTCCATGATGATTTCAAAAATTGAGACAAAAACATAAAAAAAAAATTAATGGCAGAAAAAAATTGCCCAAAAGTTGAGAGATCATGTGACCCCATGCCACCCTTGTGTCCGCCCCTACATTCTCCAAAAACATTACTATTTCAAAATATATTTTCCCAAAGTCTCATTATAATAGAGTCCAAACAATGGCTAAAGAACTATAAGTTAAATTGAGTAGTAGTTTGAATTAACTGAAATTACGGTGTTTTGTTCGGTGTATAGGGTTTGTTCGATTCCCATTTTTATCAAAATATATTTTTTCTCTATTCTTTTCAATCATAAATTTTTTAATAAAATAATATTACGCGCAAATTCAAAAAATTTTCTTATTTTTAACTAGGCATTCTCCATCAATGTAATATTCCAAAATGCATTCTTAACATTTTAATGGAGCTCGAACAGACTTATAATAAGATCATGTTTGGTGGAAATTAAAATCAACTTTTTAGTTTTGATAGAGGTTGATAAAATGTATATGTGATTAAAATTAATTATTTTGACTTGAATTAAAACTTTAATTTCTATCAAATAGGACCAAATACCATTACACTCGAATTTACAATCAATTTACCTTATTGTATGTTCAGGCAGACAAATGCATTACAAAAGTAGTTTAGGGCATCTAGGGGTATTTTAACGAGTCGAGTCGAGTCGAGTCGAGTCACGAGCAGAAACTTGAAAATGGTTTGGGCTTTTTTTAGCCCGAGCCGAGTAGAGCAAAGCAAAGCAAAAGCTCGGCAAAAATCTATATTTTTTCATTTCTTTTCGTGATAAATCTAATTTTTTTTAAGAATTTAAAATTTGTGCAATTTATATTTGTATGAATTTAAAATTCCTAAATTTAAGATCTATTTTTAATTTTTTTTTATTTTTTTAATAAAGGTTGGCTTAACGGGCCCACGAGCTAACTCGACTCAAGCCAATGCCCCGAATGGAGCTCAGCCCGAGCCGAGGCTCAGGCTTTTCCTCGCCCACGGGCCGCCTAAGCCGACCAGTTTTTTTGATATCCCTTAGGGCATTTTTGAGCCTATTTTTAGGTAGAATGTATTTTGGAATAGTAAATTGATGAAATATTTTTTTGAGATGTGTGTAATATTATTTTATTGAAAAATATGTAGTGAAACATGAGGGAAAAATATATTTTCAAAAATGGAAATCAAGCCAAGGTAATATAGGGATGTCAATATGGTTCGCGGCTCGGGCCACCTGTGGCTCGGCTTGACAAAAGCCCGAGTCGACCTGGGTCGAGGCTTGATAGAATCGATTCGAAGCTCGGGTCGAGCCCCATTTTGCGAAATCAGGTCGAGCAGAGCCAGCTCGGGCCTTTTGGACCGTGTAAAATAAAAAAAAATTGAAATGGAAATATGAGAAGACTGCTGCCTTTTGTGTTAGAGGAAATTACAAAAAACGTGTTTAAAGATTGATTTTCAAAAATCAGGTTGAAAGTTTAATAATTCAAAAATCAGGTAATAATTTAATAAATATATTAATATTAAAACCCTAACTCACTTTCTTTCCTCTCTCTTTTTGTCGTCTCTCTCTCTTTCTCTGTCCTCTCCCTGTAGCAGCTAGCGACGCTGCAGTCTGTTGAAAAATTGGGTAAACGACATCACCCTCGCTGCTGCTACAGTAGCATTGTTGCTGCTGTACTGCGCCCTCACAGCTGGCGATGTGAGCATAGGCAGCCCAATCTCGTACCAACGCCGCGATAGAGCACTTGCGATGTGTGTTGCGATTCGCCGTTTGTGGCAGTGGCTACCTGCGGTATCGTGATTCTGTTTTTGATGGTGTTGTTCCATGAAAACCATCGACTAGGTGAGGCGAGATGGCCAGTTGGTGAACGTGACCCCGTGCGGCTTAATCTTCAGGATGATCAGATCTGATTGCTACTACTGGTGCTACCGTTCGCGGTAGCTGCGCTTGGTCTCGAGACGTGGTGTTGGCTGTTGTTCCAGGCTGGCTGTTGTGTTCGGTGTTGGCTGATAACTGTTTTGTTTGGTGTTGATGGAGGTGAAATCGTGGTTTTTGGTATTGATGGAGGTGATGTGGTGGTGGTAAAATTTTAGGCCTTTTGGTGGTGATGTCGTGGTTGTCGTGGCGGGGTTTGTGGTGGTGGATTTGATGATTTTTGTGACAGTGGTTGTGGTGGTGGATCGGCGGTTGGGATGGTGTGGTGTTTTGTGTGGTGGTGATTTTGTAGTGAAATTGGTGGTTTGTTGGTGGTTATGGTAGTGGTGAGGAGGAGGTGGTGGTGGTGGTGGTGAAGAGATGGAGAGTACGATGTTCCTAGTTGTCGTGAGGTGGTGGTGGTTCTGGCGACGGTGGTTTGGTGGCAATGGTGATGGTTCTGGTGCGTCGGGAGCAGTGGTGCTACTGGAGGTTGCAAGTGTTGGTGATGGTCACCAATTATTTGGTCGACAGGTGATTGTGACCAATAAACAATATGTGATCAATGAAAAAATAATTTATGACCTTGAAATTATATATGACCTTAACAATTATTAATTTGTGATCGATAATTTAATAATTTGTTACTGATTAATAAGTTGTGACTCATAATATTTGTGATTTGTGACATGTGACCTATTAATTTTTTGATTTGTGATCTACAAAAAATTTAATCTATGACCGTAAAATAAGGTGACCTGTAAATTTTTTGATTTGTGATCGAAAATTAATCTGTGACAAATTAATTTGATAAAATGTAATCAATAAATAAGTTGTGGTCTATAAGTATCTATACGTGACCATGAATTGTGTAATTGTGATTTTAATATATTTAATTAATAAAATATAATTAATTAATTAATAAATACTTGATTTTTGTAATTTTTAAATTTATGGCCTGAAAATTGATTTAGTGATAGTTAAAACTTGATCTATGAATTCTTATATATATAAAAAATAAAAAATAGGACCGGCCTATTTATAGTTGAATGAAAATAGCCCTGCAAGTGCAAGGGAAGTGACCAATTGTCAGCAATTTGGCATTACGTGAATAACTCTTAAGTTAATGAGGGATCCACCTCGTAATTTATATATTAAAATAAAGGAATGTGGTGATTATTTCATTGGTTCCGTGACTGTTTTAGTAGGAATGGAATTTTTTTTTTTTTTTTTGAATCATTAAAATCCAATCATATCGAACCAAGTGGTTGGGATGAATTTGGGAAACGTTTTCAAATGAGTCTAGTTCTTAGAACCTAGAATGGGCTAGTTTCGGTTCTAGATGTAGAATAGAGAATCGAAACCATTAGAACCATTTTGATATTTTTTTATTTTTTCGATTTTTGAAAAAAAGATTTCCTACGTAATTAACTATTTTTAATTTTTTCACTGAACTTTTTTTTTTAAAAAAAATTTTAATTCCAATACTGAACCAAATTAGTATCTCCAATTTCAATTCGATTCCAATACTACAAATAAAACCAAATAGTTCCGTACTATTGATTTTTCGTTTTGTTCCGATTCTCGTGAAATCCAAATCAAACGTAGTGTTTTAAATACGAATTCAGTTTTTAGTATTTTAAAGGCTTAATAGTAGAAAATTCCAAAAAATTTGACCATGTACGATATACTCGCTACTTATTGGAAATCGTTGAAAATATCCATATTCTAAAACTTTTATTCGAAATATTCTCATATTGTCAAAATCTGTCAGTTAGATCTTTAAATCCTAATATATATGGGGGAATGAAAAAAACATAAAGGGAATCCCAAACATTTCAAAAAAGTGCAAACGAGTCCCACATAGATAACTAAAAAAAATCAAAACTAAAATTTTATATTCTTCCACCACCCTACCCTCAAAACTCATCTTCTTCCTCACCCATCCCATCCCACCATGATTCATCACTTTTGATTTTGATTTTTTATTTTTCCTATTGAACTTGTTTGTGCAATTCGATTTTAATAAAATTAATAGAAAGAGCAATCATAATGACCAGTTAAGATGATAATGAGCTATACCAATCACAACCATCCAAGATTAATAAGGAAGGTTCACATACTTATTTTTATTTTTATCGATAATAATATGCAAATTTTTCTCAAACTAGAAAGAAATTCTTCTTTACAGTAAAATTATTCCAAAGAACAAATTCTAGTTAAATTCAAATTTAGCAATCCAAATTCTTGAAGGAGTGTCAATTTAGATTGTAACAGACTTTCACAATATTTTTAAATTTAGGCATCCTCAACTGAAATTTTAATGGATTTCAATCCATTAAAATTTATACGTCTCCAATTCAGATTTTAATGAAATTCAATAAGATCCTTCAAAATTTAGGTAGTTTCAATAATTAGTGGATTTATAATGATTTTATTAATAGATGAATTTTAAAAGATTTGCATGGATTTCAAGTTTAAAAATACATATCACCGAATCTTTGAAAATTTACCATATTTGATGAGATTCTTATGAAATTTGTAGAAATTTATTCAAATCCATCAAATTTTCGAAATACTAGTTTTGAACAGTCTATTTTGTCAAGCCATAAGATTTGCTATGATTGGTATCTCGCGCCATTAAAAACATAGAAAACTAAGCCATGAGCAATTCGAAATGATATTAAGAATGCATTATTTTGATTTCGTTAGACATTCCGTAATGATTTCGAAAATTGAGACAAAAACGTAAAAAAAAATTAATGGCAGTAAAAAAAATTGCCCAAAAGTTGAGAGATCATGTGACCCCATGCCACCATTGTGTCCGCCCCTGCATTCTCCAAAAACATTACTATTTCAAAATATATTTTCCCAAAATCTCATTATAATGGAGTCCAAACAAGGGTTAAAGAACTATAAGTTAAATTGAGTAGTAGTTTGAATTAACTGAAATTACAGTGTTTTGTTAGGTATATAAGGCTTGTTTGGTTCCAATTTTTATCAAAATATATTTTTTGCTTTACTCTTTTCAATCCTAAATTTTTTAATAAAATAATATTACGCACAAATTCAAATTTTTTTTTTTTAACTAGGCATTCCCCATCAATGTAATATTCCAAAATGTATTCTTAACCTTTTAATGGAGCTCAAACAAACTTATAATAAGATCATATTTGGTGGAAATTGAAATCAACTTTTTAGTTTGATAGAAGTTGATAAAATGTATGATTGAAAAGTTGTGAATCCTATTGTGATTAAAATTAATTATTTTGATTTGAATTAAAATTTTAATTTCTAAAGAAATGGAACCAAATACCATTACTCTCGAATTTACAATCAATTTACCTTATTGTATGCTCAGGTAGACAAATGCAGTACAAAAGTAGTTTAGGGCATCTAGGGGTGTTTTAACGAGCCGAGTCAAGTCACAAGCAGAAACTTGAAAATGGTTCGGGCTTTTTTTAGCCCGCCCGCCCGAGCCGAGTAGAGCAAAGCAAAAGCTCTGCAAAAATCTAAATTTTTTCATTTCTTTTCTTGATAAATCTAATTTTTTTTTAAGAATTTAAAATTTGTGCAATTTATATATGTGTGAATTATATTACGTAAATTTAAGATCTATTTTTTAATTTATTTTATTATTTTAATAAAGGTCGGATTAATGGGCCCACGGGCTGGCTCGGCTCAAGCCGATGCCCCGAAATGGAGCTCAGCTCTGGCTTTTCCTCGCCCACGGGCCGCTCAAGCTGGCGAGCCTTTTTGATATCCCATAGGGCATTTTTGAGCCTATTTTTAGATGGAATGTATTTTGGAATAGTAAATTGATGAAGAATGTATGGTTAAAAATGAAGATTTTTTTGAGATGTGTGTAATATTATTTTATTGAAAAATATATAGTTAAAACATGAGGGAAAAAAATGGAAATCAAGCCAGGGTAATCTAGGGATGTCAATTTGGTTCGTCAGCTAGGGCTACTTGTGGCTCGACTCAACAAAAGCCCGAGTCGACCCGGGTCGAGGCTTGATAGAATCGAGTCGAAGCTCGGGTCGAGCCCCATTTTGAGAAATCGAGACGAGCCGAGCGGGCAAGGGCCATGTGGCCAGTGTAAAATAAAAAAAAATGAAATGGAAATAGGAGAAGATCGCTGCCTTTTATGTTAGAGGAAATTACAAAAAACCAGGTATTTAAAAATTGGTTTTCAAAAATCAGGTTGAAAGTTTAATAATTCAAAAATCAGGTAATAATTTAATATTTTAATAAATATATTAATATTTAAAACCCTAACTTACTTTCTTTCCTCTCTCTTTCTGTCGCCTCTCTCCTTGTCCTCTCCCTGTAACAGCTAGCAGCGATGTAGTCCGTCAAAAAATTAGGTGAACGGCATCACCCTTGTCGCTGCTATAGGGGCATCGTTGTTGTTGTACTGTGCCCTCGCAGCTAGCGGTGTGAGCCCTCTGCAACCAAATCTCGCACCACCATCGAGATAGAGCACCTGCGACGTGTGCTGCGATTCACCGTTTGTGGCAATGGCTACCTGCGGTATCATGATTCTATTTTTAATGGTGTTGTTCCATGGAAACCATCAACTAGGTGAGGAGAGATGGCCAGTTGGTGAACGTGACCCTGTGCAACTTAATCTTCATGATGAATAGATCTGAGTCGCTACTGTTAGTGCTACCCCGTTCGCAGTAGCGGCGCCTAGTCTCGAGACGTGGTGTTGGCTGTTGTTCCAGGCTGGCGGTTGTGTTCGGTGTTGGCTGATAATTGTTGTGTTTGGTGTTGATGGAGGTGAAATCGTGGTTGTTGGTATTGATGGAGGTGATGTGGTGGTGGTAAAATTTTAGGCCTTTTAATGGTGATGTCGTGGTTGTCGTGGCGGGGTTTGTGGTGGTGGATCTGACGATTTTTGTGGTGGTGGCTGTGGTGGTAGATCTGGAGGTGGGGTGGTGTGGTGTTTTGAGTGGTGGTGATTTTGTAGTGAAATTGGTGGTATGTTGGTGGTTGTGGTGTTGGTGAGGAGGAGGGGGTGGTGGTGGTGGTCAAGAGATGGAGAGTACAATGTTCCTAGTTGTCGTGAGGTGGTGGTGGTTATGGCGACGGTGGTTTGGCGTAGTGGTGATGGTTCTGGTGCGCCGGAGCGGTGGTGCTGTCGGAGGTTGCAAGTGTTGGTGATGGTCACCAATTATTTGGTCGATTGTGATATTAAATTGGTTAATTTGTGACCAATAAACAATATGTGACCAATAAAAAAAATAATTTGTGACCTTGAAATTATATATGACCTTAACAATTATTAATTTGTGATCGATAATTTAATAATTTGTGACTGATTAATAAGTTTTGACTCATAATATTTGTGAATTGTAAGCTGTGACCTATTAATTTTTTGATTTGTGACATATTAAAATTTTAATCTATGACCGTAAAATAATGTGACCTGTAAATTTTTTGATTTGTGGTCGAAAATTAATCCGTGACAAATTAATTTGATAAAATGTGATCAATAAATAAGTTGTGGTTTTAATATATTTAATTAATAAAATATAATTAATTAATTAATTAATACTTGTTTTTTTCAAATTTTAAACTTAAGGCCTGAAAATTGATTTGGTGATAGTTAAAACTCGATCTATGAATTCTTCCCTTTGTGTTATATATCTATATATAAAAAAAATAAAAAATCGGACCGGCCTATTTATAGTTGAATGAAAATAACCTTGCAAGTGCAATGGAAGTGACCAATTGTCAGCAATTTGGCATTATCTGAATAACTCTTAAGTAAACGAGGGATCCACCTCGTAATTTATATATTAAAATAAAGGGTGGTGGTGATTATTTCATTGGTTCCTTTTAGTAGGAATGGAAATTTTTTTTTTGGAATCATTAAAACCCAATCATATCGAACCAAATCGATTAGTTGGGATGAATTTGGGAAACGTTTTCAAATGAGTCTAGTTCTTAGAACCTAGATTGGGCTAGTTTCGGTTCTAGACTCAGAATAGAGAATCGAAACCATTAAAACTATTTTGATATTTTTTTATTTTTTCGATTTTTTTAAAAAAGATTTCCTAAGTAATTAACTACTTTTAATTTTTTCACTGAACATTTTTTTTTAAAAAAAGTTTGATTCCATTACTGAACCAAATTAGAATCTCCAGTTCCAATTCGATTCCAATACCACAAATAAAACCAAATAGTTCCATACAATTGATTTTTCGTTTTGTTCCAATTCTCGTGAAATCCAAATCAAACGTAATTTAGTATTTAGTGTTTTAAATACGAATTCAGTTTTTAGTATTTTAAAGGCTTAATAATAGAAAATTCCCCAAAAATTTGACCATGTGCGATATACTCGCTACTTATTGGAAATCGTAGAAAAGATCCATATTCTAAACCTTTTGTTCGAAATATTTTCATATCGTCAAAATCCGTCAATTATATCTTTAAATCCTAATAAATATGGGGGAATGAAAAAAAAACATAAAGGGGAAACCCCCACCTATTAAACGTGGCCTCCCCCTATCTAATTGAAATTGGCGAAAGGCCTCTGCCATATATTTTTTTTAATAAAAAAGTTGAAAATAACGAATATAAAAAGAAAGAATTGATTGAATCATAATCCCAAATATTTCAAGAAAATGCAAACGAGTCCCATATAGATAACTAAAGAAAATCAAAACTAAAATTTTGTTTCCCCACCCCACCCCACCCCACCCCACCCCACCCTCAAAACTATCTTCTTTTCCACCAATCTAATCTAATCCAATCCAACCTAACCCAATCTCACCTGTTATAAACAAAACATCTCAGCAAACAAAGTCCAAATCCAAAACTTTAAGCCTCCATGTCTTCAATTCTTCGTGTTCTCTCCTCATTCTAAACAACCATCGCAATAATAACTTGTCTTGACATTCTCCCATTTCCTGCACCCAAAACATGAAAATTGGTACAGATTTTGTACCTTTGAATTAGAACCAAAAAAATTAAATTTTTGTATGGTTTCATTTTTTTCTGTGTTGCATATACTGTTTTATTAGTTAATCATAAAACTACTGTTTTAAGAGTCAGGAAATTACCTTCATTGGTTATAGAACGTGATGGAGGCGGAGGTGTTGGTGCAGGGGCCAAAGTGAAATTATAAAATGTGTACAATGTCTGAAATGCTGTGAAATTAGCTTGTTTTGGAGCATTTTTTTTTTACTAGAGAGATCATTTGCTACTTCATTCATGGTATTCGTTGAGGAATTTGGGCGTGGGGGTGACGGTGACAACGGTGGTGGAAGATGAAGGAAGTAATTTGTTTGTACTTTTTTTCAAAAAAAAAATTGAAACTATAATTGTAATTAGTTCTTTATTATTTTTCTTTATTTGATTCAAATAGGAGAACATATTCGTCATTTCTCATTTTTTATTGAGAAAAATATATGTCAGGAGCTTTTTAGCCAATTTCAAATCACCATATTTAATAGGTGATGGGATTTTCCATTTTTCTTTTCCTATTTTTTTGGATTTACCGATTTAATGGCACATCTCATGAGTCTTGATGAAGGGGTATTTCGAACAAAATATTTCAAACGATGATCCTTTCTACAATTTGCAATAGGTGAGAGAGGGTATATCTTATATGGTCAAATTTGTAGGAATTTTCTGCCATTAAGCCTTGTTTTAAATATTAAGCCCAATACACAAAAAAGTTTATGTTTTAAGTTAGTTTATAAGCATATAAGAATGAAAGAAAAATGTACTTTCGATATTTGGTCTATGAATCATCACTTTTCACTTTTTTGATTTTGATATTTGATTTTTCCTATTGAATTTGTTTGTGCAATTCGATTTTAATAACATTAATAACTCATCGAAAGAGAAATCAAAATGACTAATTAAGATGATAATGAGCTATGCCAATCACAATCATCCAACATTAATAAGAAAGGTTCACATACTTATTTTTATTTTTATCGATAATAATATGCAAATTTTTCTCAAACTAGAAAGAAATTCTTCTTTACGGTAAAAATTATTCCAAAGAACAAATTCTAGTTAAATTCAAATTTAGCAATCCAAATTCTTGAAGGAGTGTCAATTTAGATTGTAACGGATTTTCAAAATATTTTTAAATTTAGATGTCCTCAACTGAAATTTTAATGGATTTCAATCCACTTCAATTCAGATTTTAATGAAATTCAATAAGATCCTTCAAAATTTAGGCAGTTTCAATAATTAGTGGATTTATAAAAATTTTATTAATGGATGAATTTTAAAAGATTTAAATGGATTTCAAGTTTAAAAATACATCACCGAATCTTTGAAATTTAACCATATTGATGAGATTCTTATGAAATTTGTAGAAATTTATTCAAATCCATGAAATTTATTAGGATTCGTAATCTTTTAAAATCTATCAAGATGAGTACACTCTTTTTTTTCTTATCTATCATAAGTAGTAAAAGAATTGAAAAGGAATAGTCCTTTTAGGACTTCCTTTTAATAAATCAATAAATTCTTAATTAATAATTACAATTGTCAGCAGAAAACCAAAAAAATCCGTCGCCTTCTCTCATACTACTATTTATATTGGGGAAAAAGTTACAGATAAATACATACAATCTCTGAAACATCTGACCTCGGATTTCTCGTCTCCTGTTTCTCCAGGATCGTCTATCTTTTTATAAGCTTAGGTACTTTTTAAAAAAAAATTAATTACCTATTAATTTTCAATTTTTTTTCTTTTATATGCTTTGATTGTTGTTTTAATCGTGTAATCTGTAATGGGTTTTTCTATATTTGATGAATGAATTGGAAATTTTGGCGATTATTTGGAAAAAAATTATCTTCATGTATTTTTATGCGATTAAGCGGATTATTGCTTGCTTGATTTTGAAAGAAATTGGAAATTTTCACGAATTGTGTATTCAGTTTTTTATTTTGCGATCACATTCTGTTGGGATTTTTAGACGATAATCGATTTTGCAGCTTGATTATTGGGAGAAAGTCTCATTCTTCACTGTTGAAGTTCTCTAATGAAATACACACTCAAGCACCACAAAAAGAAGACACATTGATTTTAGTTTTGAATTCATATTTTTAGCAATTTATATTTATTTGATCCAGGAATTAATTTTTCGAGCTTTCTGATGATATATTATTCTTTCTGTTTCGCAGGTAAATATAAATTTAAGTTAAGCTTATAAGAACTTTTCTCTGTTATAAAGAGAGAAGGCGCTAGTTCGGGAAGCTACTTGAAATTCTGCCAGCTTTTTGTCGTCTCACCTTAACCATCTCGATTCCATAGGTTACAATTTTCGAAGCTTCTGGGATTCGAGAAGTTGAGACTACTTGGGGGGGAAGGAGTTTTGTGGGATTAAAGTTGACTGAAGCTGGTAATTATGGGGTCTTTTTGTTGCTGTTTGAGGGATGAATGCGAAGAGTTTGGTAATCCGAACAGCTCGACATATAGGAACTGTATATGCCTTCAATGCTTCCTTCAGACCTTCTTACATATGGTATACGTCAAATGATTTCTTGTCTATTAATATTAGGTCAACTTTAATTCAAAGATTCAATTTTGATTCAGCACCCTGTCTTTTCTGCATACTTGTTCACTATTGGACATGTATGTTATATGTTGTTTTAGGCATATATTGTGCATTCATAGATTTGTTTTTAGGTAGTTCCTACAGTAGATAAAGGAATAAGAGGGTGGGCCCGGACGGGAAAAAATGACGGGAAAAAATAAAGATGTGTGGGATCTCTCATTGTAAAACTTGATCTTCTTCTTTATAGTGAAAAATCTACAGTGGCGAGTGGACGCAAGTGCGAACCACTATAAATCTGTGTGTTCTTGTTCTTTTTTGATATCTTTCTCGTTTTATTCTTGTTCTCAGAGTTAGAGATTAAGGTTAATCCATAACATTATTGACACTATTTGAATGAGGATAAATGGGATACGTAAATTTGGTTATAACTCATTGTTTCGTCCTGCAGTATACGTCACTCTTTCACAGAGGTGGAGAACATGTGATTCCTTCATCCACTCAAGGGACGGCATCTTTAAGTTCTTCTGCGTCCCTTGATAACTCTATAGCTGATATGTACCACTCTCCTCCAAGACCTCTCCCTTATGATGCAGATCCAAGATATTTTCTCTTGCAGCGTGATGGACTGGTCTCTAGAAGGGAGAAAGGCTCGACTCATTCACACGAGGAGACTGAACCGCTTAGAAGAAGTGAAGTAGATGAAGATTCTGAATCTTTGAGTTACTCAAAGAAATGGAAGGAGTTTGAATGTGAAGAAGGATCAAAAGAATATGATTCTAAATTGCCTGTAAAGCTTTCAACAGCTAAAACGACAACAGGTTATGCTCATATTTACACTTCTTCAGAAGATGAAGATGTCTGCCCTACATGTCTTGAAGGTAATGATATGTAATTTGTTTTTCCGGCAGTTTCTTTTAGAAACTATCGTATCAATGTCTTATACTATCTTTATATTCCTATTAACAGAACCTTAAGGTGGTTCTCATTTGCCGTCTGATATACTGTAGTGACTTGCATATTTAGATTCCACTTCATCTCTTCGTTGACCCTGTGGTGGAATTGAATTCCTCTTCTGTGCCCACAGTCTTTCTTTACCTATTGGCTTCGCTTGATAATTGTGCTTCAAAGTGTAATTCATGGATTAGAATATCCCGGATTCTGTTTTTTCTTACATTTGTTGCCTTCTTTTCCTGCAGAATATACTACTGAAAACCCCAAGATAATTACAAAATGTTCTCACCATTACCATCTTGGTTGTATATATGAATGGATGGAAAGAAGTGATAGTTGTCCAGTTTGTGGCCAGGTAATGTCTGATCCTTCCTGCCATGCTCGTGGCACCTACTTTTAATTTATAATGCTTATATCTCATTATTGTCTTGTCTTGTCCCGCTCAGTACTGTTTATCAAATATGCATTTACTGAATCAGTAGAATGTTGAGTATTATATACTAAACATTCGCTTACTGAATTATTCGAATGTCTTGTGAACTACGATCTTTGAAAAGTGTTGCCTAATCAATTTCCTCGGCCCAAATCCCCCGCATCTAGTATTCCCTGATGGGTATGGGCTTGGGCGAGCCTTAATTTTAATACTCACCATTAGTCTTTGATGCCATGACCTCTTCTTATTGCTTGTGTCCTGTGAAACCGAACACGAGCAAGAAATTTGGCGTTCCTTATGAACATTTGAAGCTTAACGTTTACCGAAAGGTCGTGTTTATATCAACTTGAAGATCTATAATACAATATTATGCTAGTTGACATAAATTTCAACGAATCTAACTACAGCAAGCCCTCTGAAAATCTGGCTAGTTGAGATGGAAACTTCCATAAAATATTAGATGGAATTGTCTATCACTAGCTACAGACAAATGAAAGATTTTTGTCAATATCCTTATTCATCCACTTGATATTTTCACAAAAAAAAAAAAAAGAGATAGAGAGAGAGGGAGAGAGAGAAGATTGATTGAACTTGAATATTCACTTTAGTCTGAGGTAGGCAGTGAGAGGAATCTTAGTACCTACATAACCAAAAGGGTGGGTCTGCTTAAAAATCTCCGAATCTTCTCCTGTTTTGTAGATAGAACTTGCAGAATTTTCATCGGCAGAAGAAGAGGAAACAGAATGTTGACAGATATTCCTTCCTCGTAATCAGACAATCACTTACCACACAAGCTTTGTATGGCTGCAATTCTAATTAGCCTTTCATCGCGAAAAATCTTTCTTTCAAATTTTACTTCTCTAGACGTGGTTTACAAGTGTTTATGAATTCTTCGAAGCTATCTTTCCATCTTTGTTAACCTGAGTATCAGGATATTGATAATGAAATTATATACATAATTATCGATTTTGATAAACCCCGTTGTCTTATTTTGTATTCTTGGCTTTCTAGGTGATGGCATTTGACGAAACTTGATCTTTTCTGAAAATTCTACTCATAGGAGAAACCAACCAAGAACAGAGGGAAATGAAGACATCAGATTCTGAAAATGTAAAGTCACTGTGAATACCGCATGCTTATGAGTGTTGATTTCTTATGCTGACATTTGAGTTTCGACTCAGTACATATAAGATTTTCTTCCAAATGCTTTGCCGTTTCCCATTGTACTTTGTTCAAGATGCAAGTTTTTAGTTACACTTCTCTTCAAAGAAGAGAAATTGATCTTAAACCGGATCGAAGAGTCTGTGATGTCCATTTATTTCATGAAAATAGTAGTAAGAATTTACGGAAATATCTGTAAAGGTTGCATTCGCAGGCTAGTGTGAATTTTGCGCAATTAATTCCATCTCTTTTTCGAAGTTTTTTATGTACTGTAAATATTTGTACAGGGCCGAAAGGTTCATGCACCTTGGGACTGGCTCGAGAGCCTGAATAGAAAATGCGACAGGTAAATTTAAGTCCCAGTTCTCTCTGGAGTTAGGTTAGCCTGGCTTAATTGACACCACCATACCTAGAACTTTTTTGCTATGAAGCGAAAAGATCTTCTAAATAACAAATACATTAAAAGAAAACAAAATTTGAGTTAAAAGTATCACAAACCCATAAGAAGCATGAGAAAATATTGAATTTTCAGTTCTCAATAACTCTATGCTAATGGTAATGCAAGAAATGGTCATTTCATTTCCTTGTTTGTTCATTTTAATTCATTCACTCGATGCTAAGTTAAGAGCTCTAGGGAGAAGAAAAATGTCACCTACCTTGACACGAGTGTTACTCATAGTAAAACTTCAAAAGTGAACTGCATAATGAGAGCACTGCTCGCTCAAATCTTGAATTTGTCTCCTAATCCAGTTTTGGAATCCTCCATTTATTCCTCTGGAATTTACAAAGATGAGAAAGGAAGTTTTTATTTTTATATTGAATATGTAGAGAGAATCATTCTTCAGTTCATGAGTTTCCATTTCTGGGAATAAGAATAGGATTTCGATGTTCCCCCACTTCAAAAAATGGGTACCACGAATACCTTGGCGGATAGGTTTGACAACTCACAGCAGTGCAAAATTTAGTTTCTCGTATGGTGGATTTGATCTATAGTTCGGGGGCAATACTTACCATGTGTTTGAGATAAAACTTAATTGTCGGAGTGTAATCGATCGTAACTCATTTCGTAGAAAGTGGCATTTTTATTTTGTAAATCTTCTTATACTTGTTGAGTTGTTTTAAGAGAAGACATCAACTCACTTGAAGGCCAATGCATCCCAACCAAACATAATTTTGTGTGTGAAAGCTGGTTGGTAATGTTTAAAAATGGACCAAATTGGGAAGGAAAGAGATATCAAGAAGAAAACGATTGGATAGCTTTGATAATTACCTTAAAATAATCTAAAATAATTGTTATTTTGTCCTAAGCGAGTGAAGGGTATATTAAGGATTGATTTTTATGCACGAAATTTATACGGCGATGACTATTCTTTTAGCATTTAATTATTTTCTCTGTTTTTTTCCTAATAGGAATATTATAAAGATTTATATTAAAAAGAAAAATAAATATGGCTGGTAGCGGCATATAAGTTAATTGAGAAGGGACAAATATTCTAAGTAGATTATACTTATAAGTTATTTTATAATATTTAACATGTATAGGTAAAAAAAAGTATTTATTTTGATAAGAACGAGTGATTCCCTAAATAAGCAATTTACTTATTTTCTACTTTGAGTAACGAAATAAATTGAATACTCTTGCTAGTTGTGATATTCATCGTAAAAAATGAAAATCTAATCGTGCACGACGAAATTTATTCGGTTGCCCATTTGAATTAATAATTAATCTTTATTATAATTATGATTAGTGAGTGTGATTAAGAAAAATAAAGAAAGGTCAATTGCATGAAAAATAATTTAAGACACTCGCATTTTTTGTATACTATTGGATGTGTTTAATGACTCCAAAAGCTAGCATCCCATAATCTCACCTACTCCTCTTAGGCTTCCACACATAAGTAGCCAAATTAATTTTCTCCAAACCTTCTTAAAATCTTGATTAGCAGAAAGCACTTATGAATTCTTCATTTCCATCAAAGAAGCCAGAGGTGACCCTGTCCCTAGGCTGGCCATCAATCCCTAGCGAGGACATAAAGCCTGAAGAAAGAGGTGTAAAATTGATCGAGTTGTTGCTATCTTGTGCTGGTCATGCCTCCTCGGGTAATCTCCACCATGTTGACGCTTGTCTCCTCCAGATTTTGCAGCATGCCTCGACCTCCATGCAATGGCTTTCTGCCCGGTGTGCTTCTGCCTTGGTGGCCCGACTTGTTAAACAGTGGTCTAGTCTATATATGGCCCTTAACTAGCGGGCCTAGAAGAAATAATCTTGACTGGGCTCGGTTCATCTTCACTCAACAGTTCCCTTGCATGGACTTTGCCTATGCAATAGTAAAACGGATGTTGATCCAAGTCATGTCTCACGAAAGAATAATCCATGTAATTGACATCAATATCAAGTCTTCATGTCTTATTTTCAATTCACATTTTTGGTCTAACAAAAATATCAGAGTCTAGGACTAAGAAAATGAACAAGTTCTTAGCAATTGTAAAATCAATGTCCTCCAAGGTAGTGTTACTGGTCCAGCAAGATTCTGGTCACAACCACAATCGTCTAGTAGATCGATTTGTTGAAGCACTACATTATTATAGTGCTTGGTTTGATTTTATCAGTGCTGCTTATGGAGAATTCTCGTGCGCAGATCGAATGGCATTGGAAGAAATGTTTGGGGGACGGGATTGAAAATTTTGTGGCAGGTGAAGGGGTAGAGAGGGAAGAGAGGCACGAAAGGTATTCCAAATGGATAGTGAGGTTTGGAAGGGCCGGGTTCAGGCCCGTACACTTATGGTCTGAGACAGTGGATGAGGCCCAGCTAGTCATCGAGGCCCATGGGCTAAAGGGTTACAAGATAATTAACTAGAAGGCCAGTTCGATAATATGTTGGCACGATTGGCCCATGTATGCAGTGTCAGCATGGACTTGTTTTAGCTGATTTTTTTTTTTGGCCTTTTAAAATTATTGAAAGTGTAAAGGGTACCTATTGTTGTTTATTCAGAATATATATACACAAGTTTTATCGACAATTTCGAGAAATTAAGGTAAAGGGTACCTATTGTTGTTTATTCTGAATATATATATACAAGTTTTATCGACAATTTCAAGAATTTAAGGTAATTTATATTTCTGTAGAAAGTATTGTTAGAGAATTTTTAAGAGAATTTATATTTATAGAGAGTATTTTTTTGTTGGAATTTGGTTTGAAGATTGAAAAATTTGGTTAAGCATAAAACATTAAAATGACTTTGTGTCAAATTTGGCCAAATATTCGGATTTGATCCGTTAGTCAAATTATAAATATAAATAGACTAATTTGTTGTACTCGTCGATTAAATTATCGTGGTATATTTGGAATTTCAAAATCAATTTTGGATGAATGAGAAATTACGGTCTACAGTTGGAAAGAAAAGAGGAAAAAATTGGCCGAAATTCTGCATAACTCCATTGCGTGCCTAGTGCTCAAGCGATGAGACTGTTGCTCAAGAGATAGGTGGGCTAGAAAAGTTCCTGTTGAACAGGTAAGATTGTAGCTTGAGCAAGAAGCCGACGACGGCAAGGGATGCTTTCCTTTGCGAGGGTTGCTGAGTTTGGGACGTGACACTTCGCTCAGAAACTCTCATCTTCTATAAATAGGATCATTTGGACGTCCATTATGCTTCCCATATCATTTGCATTGAGCATTATATCAAGAACTCTGACAAAAACTCTTCAAAAATCATTCCAAAATTATTTTCTTGTAAAGAGAAAAAAATTGTTTGAGTTTGATGTTGCTTGTGGTTTGAAATGCTTCTACCACAAGTTGTATCCGTTGTATATAAGACAAGTGTCGTAATTCGTTAGCACCATTGTGAGACAATTTTGTCTTAATGAGAAAGTGTTAATCACTTGCCTCAGATTTCTTTTCCTTCACTCTCTTCATTTCTTTCTTTATTTTCACTTCTAGAGTTTAATTATGCTATTGTATATTAAACTTAACTATTACTTTGTCATTTAAACAATCCATTTAACTATACAATACTTACAACAATCTTAAGACAAAATTTTGTTTGTGGTTTTAGAACAAATCACTTCTCTTCATCTTTGGAATAAGCTTTCGTGTGCTATTCTTTTCTTTTATTTTGTGGCTTGAACTTTTGTTTGTAACAAAAATAAACACTATTGAGACTATTTCGAGTTAAACAACTAATGGTACGAATAATATGGTTCCACCTTTAACTATGCCTATACCAAACTTTCATATCCCACATTGGGAAAAATTAAAAAAATTTGGAGATGTGGATTTCAAAAGATGGAAACAAAATATTTTGTTCTATCTTACTGCTTTAAATTTGACAAAGTTCTTAAAGAGACCGCTCCTGTGAAACAAAAAGGAGGAAATAATCGTAAGTCGATTATTGCATTGGATGCAAGGAAGTACTTTGATTTCCTTTGCAAAATTACATCTTAAATGGATTGAACAATACACTTTATGGAGTATATAGTTTGACGGACTCGGCGAATGATCTATAGGATTCATTGGAGAAGAAGTACAAGATGGAGAATGTCAGAATAAAGAAGTTCATCGTCGGCAAGTTTTTGGACTGCAAAATGGTAGACTCCAAAACCATGATAAGTCAAGTGCAAGAATTTCAAGTTCTACTTCATGACATACATGTAGAATATATGGAATTTAAATGAATCCTTCCAAGTTGCAACCATTATTGAGAAACTCCTTCTTATGTGGAGAGATTTCAAAAACTATCTCAATCACAAATGCGGGGAGATGAATTTGGAGAAATTAATAGTCCGTTTGAAGATTGAAGACGACAATAGAAACATCGCAATCAAATCTATTATTCAACTTGGAACAAATTTTGTTGAAATTGGTACGAAAGTCATGAACAAGAAGAGTAAGCTCTCTGGTGTTGGACAACTCCAAAAATGCAAAGAAGTTTAAAGGCAACTCTTACAATTGTAAAAAAAACTAGACATCGTTCAAATGAATATCGAAAGCCGAAGAAGATTGCACAAGCAAATGTAGTTGAAAGAGACACCTTTTCTGAAGGAGTTTAAGAGATGAGTCTATCTGCGGTTGTTTCTGAATGCAACATGTTTGGTAATTGGTGGGTCGACATTGGTGCTACCCGCCATATTTCTGCAGATAAGACCATGTTCTGAAACTATCATGAATTGAAATGAGAACAACTGTTCATGAAAAACTCTGCAAGTTCGAAGGTTGAAGGACATGGAAAGATCACATTGAAAATGACTTTCAGGAATGAACTAGTCCTCAATAATGTCCTCCATGTGCTACACGTTCACAAGAACCTAGTTTCAGGGTCTCTACTTAGCAATAATGGCTTTAAAGTTGGATTTGTGTCGGACAAGTTCGTACTTACCAAAAATTATATGTATGTTGGTAAGGGTTATCTTAGTGAAGGAATGTTCAAAATGAACTTCCTTATAGTTATACCAAAAAACATTTATGAATAAAAATTCCAAATCTATTTATATGCTTGAGTTGTCTTGTTTATGGTATAGTCGATTATGATACGTTAATTACAAATTTATGCACAAACTTATGAATCAAAGTATAATTATGATGTTTAAGATTGATCTTAATCATAAATGTGAAGTATGTGTTGAAGCAAAGTTGGCCAAAATACATTTTCACTTAGTTCTAAGGCACACGAGACCTTTAGAGATAATACAAATCGATAAATGTGATTTGGAATTCGTTCAAACTAAAGGTGGTAAGAAATACTTTATAACTTTCATTGATGATTGTACAAATTATTGTTATGTCTTTGTACTACAAAGTAAAGACTAAGCCTTAGATGTATTTAAATATTATAAGACAGAAATTGAGAATCAATATGGTAAAAGAATAAAAAGTATTCGTGTGATAGAGGTGGTGAATACAGGATACCGTTTGAAGAATATTGTTTTGAGCATGGAATCATTCATCAAACAACAATACCTTACTCATCTCAATCGAACGGTGTTGCTATACGCAAAAATCGAACTTTTAAAGAGATGATGAACGCAATGTTGATAAGTTCGGGTCTATCCCTGAACTTTTGGGGGGAAGTTATTCTATCGGCAAATAGCATTCTAAATAAGATACCCTTTAAGAAAATGAAATAAATTTCATAAGAACTATGGAAATGTCATAATCATTCCTACCAACATTTGAAAGTGTGGGAGTATTTGGTCAAGGTTGAAGTACCTAAACCTAAACGAGTGAAAACAAGTTCTTAGACGATTGATTGCATTTTTATTTGATACACCAATAATAGTAGTGTATATCATTTCCTTGTATATAAATCTGAAATTCAAGATGTACATAAATGAACCATAATTGAATTGAGAAATGCATCATTCTTTGAGAATGTT
This sequence comes from Fraxinus cuspidata, assembly GCA_903798385.1. Lineage (NCBI taxonomy): Eukaryota > Viridiplantae > Streptophyta > Magnoliopsida > Lamiales > Oleaceae > Fraxinus > Fraxinus cuspidata. The sequence goes on along the minus strand of CAIGRP010065081.1, from coordinate 5,693 downwards.
TTTTTTTAAAATAAAGATAAGGAAAATACAAGTTCAAATAAAAGAACTTATAATACTACAAATGGCTTTTCAAATGAGGACGAACCAAGTCGTAGTATAAGGGCTAGAATATCTACTTTGTTTTGCCCAAATTTTCTAACATATATGGTAGAAAATAATTAAAGATTTTCGATGAAACAATTTCTACACCGAAAACACTATATTGGAAAGAAGCTATCAATATTGAGATACATTCTATAATGTAAAATCATAGTTGGGAGTTAGTTGATTTACCTCTTGAAAATAAGTCTTTAGGGTGTAAATGGATCTTTAAAAAGAAACTAAAATCGGATAGATCTATTGACAAATATAAGGCAAGATTGGTTGCTAAGGGATATAGACAAAATGAAGAACTTGATTTCTTTGATGCTACTCACCCATGACTAGAATCACTTCCATAAGGTTTTTAATTGAGATTGCGGCATTATATAAACTTGAGATTCATTAAATGAATGTAAAAATGCCATTCCTAAATATTGAGTTAGAAAAGGAGATATACATGAACAGCCCGAAGGGTTTCGTATCTCCTAATCACAAACCAAAATTGTTTGTAAACTAATTAAGTTCTTGTATGAATTGAAACAAGTTTCTACATAATGGCACCAGAACTTTGACAAAACAATGTTGTCTAATGTATTTAAGATAAACGAGCGTGACTAGTGTGTATACATAAAATATATACCAAAAAGCTATGTGATTGTATGTCTATATATAAACGATATGTTGATAATGGTTAATACTCATGAAATAATGCTAAACACCAGTTAATGAAACATTTTGATATGAAATACTTGGGTGAGACTAATGTAATATTAGGGATTAAGTTCTCTAGAATATCGGAAGAAATTATACTTTCACAATCTCACTACATTGAGAGTATACTTAAAAGATATAAGGTATTTGAGAAAAGTCCTACGAAAATCCCTATTGATACACGTTTACACTTAGTTAAAAATACGAGTGAAGGTGTGTCACAACTAAATAATTCACAAGATATAAACAGTCTAATGTATATTATAAACTGCACTCAATCGGACATAGCATTTGATGTGAATAAATTTAGTAGATTCACAAGTAATTCAAGCCATATTTATTGGAAGGCTTTTAATAAGGGTTTTTAGGTATTTGAAGTATACATTTATCTGTGGATTACATTTCACTAAATATCTCTAGGTCTTCTTTGCAATCATAGGCTCTGGACAGATGACTTTACTTTCTAGGAAGCATATTGTGATACGAATTGGATATCCGACTAAAGAATTCTAAGTCTACTAGTGGTTATGTATTTACCATTGGTGGAGTTGCTGTATCATGGAAGTCGACAAAACAAATGTGTATAACTTATTTGATGATAGAATCAAAGTTTATTGCTTTGGACAAAGCTAGAGAAGAAGTAGAATGGCTTCATAACTTCTTGAAATATATTCCAAGTTGGCCTAAGACGAGACCTGCAATAAGTATACATTGTGATAGTCAATTTACTATTGGAAGGGCTCAAAGCGTAATATATGACGACAAGTCTAGACATATCATCGTAAACACGATATCATTAATCAACTGATCTCTAACGGTATCATTTCCATAGATCATGTGAAGTCAAATGAGAATATCGCAGATCCACTTACGAAAGGTTTACCTAGAGATCAAGTATGTTACCTATCGTAATTAAAGTCTACTACGTAAGAATCTTTGTAACGGTAATCCTATCTTGTTAACTGAGATCTCAAGATTTTGGTTCAAGGGGACAACTAAGTTATGAAGATTCAATAAAGCACTTTGGAAATTCCTAATTAATTCCTATGATAATTAAAGTGTTTTTTTTTTTTTTGGCATAATGTTAAATGTTAAGATATGCCATTAATAATTCATATATCTTGATTAAGTCAAGTGGAGTATGGTAGAATACTTTTTATAAGAGGTCACCTATATAAGTGTGAAGTGTTGCCGTTTCAATGAAAATTGCTCAATGCTAAAATTTTCTAAACACTTGTGAAACCTAAGTGTGGTTGATGGCCAAATGAACCAACTCATGAGAACCATGAATGATTTAGGAAAGACATCTACATGAGTATTATTGTCTTGATTTACACCAACGGCTGAATGGTTCAAAACATCACGTTTACTAATTATCAAAGTAAATTCGATAGTATTTCACTAAAAAAGGTTCGAAGTCGAAAACTACCTTACTTGATGTACTATTTTTCTGCTTTCTCTACGATGCATTATGTTTTAACATAGCATGAACATATTGAATTTCCGTTCATGTGGAGAACTGTTGTAATATGGTTTAAAGATTGAAAAATTTGGTTAAGATGAAACATGAAAAGTAATTTTGTGTCAACTTCGGCCAAATATTATGACTTGATCATATATTTAAATTATAAATATAAATAGACTAACTTGTTTTACTCGTCGAGTAGAATGTCCTGGTATATTTGGAGTATTAAAACCAATTCTGAATGAATGAGAAATTGAGGTCCAAAATTAGAAAGAAAAAAAATGGAAAAAATTGACCAAAAATTTGCCTAACTCCATCGCTCGAGTGATGAGACTGTCGCTCGAGCGACAGGCTGGGGAAAAATTTTCTGTTGAACAGGTAAGATTGTCACTCGAGCGAGAAGCCAACGACAACAAGAGATGCTTCCTTTCGTGAAGGTTACTTAGTTTGGAACGTGACACTTCATTTATAACCTCTCATCTTCTATAAATATGACCATTTGGGCGTTCATTATGCATCGCATATCATTTGCATTGAGCATTTTATTAAAAACGTTTGCAAAAACTCTCCAAAAATCATTTCAATTTTTTTTCTTGTAGAGCGAAGAAAAATGGTTTGAGTTCGTTGTTGCATATGGTTTGAAGTGCTTCTATCACAAGTATATGTTGTATTTTGGTAGACAAGTGTCGAAATCCGTTAACACCGTTGTGGGACAATTTGTCTTAAGAATAAAGTGTTAATCACTTGCTTCATATTTATTTTCCTTCACTTTCTCTTCGTTTATTTCTTTCTTTTCCCTTCTAGAGTGTAATTACGCTTATGTGAATTAAACCTAAATATTAATTTGTCATTTAAACAACCTACCTTTTAATCATATAATAGTTACAATATTTTTAAATTAGAGTGTAAATTTTTTTACATTCCAAAAATGCTCTCAATTTTAACTCTTCATTTTGCATTTTTCAATAATTTTTTTTTGTTTCCCATCATCATTTCTTTAACATATTTTTTAGATGTCAATGACCTATCAATTCAAACATGATTTTGAATAATTTAAGAAGTAGAATATTGAAATATGTATCTTATTAAATACAACTATTAAGTAAGAATATAGTATATGTTTTCTCTCCAACTTTCTATTTTACAAAGATAAAATAGAGTTTCTTGAAACTTATTTTTTAGCATTTACTCTATAATGTAGAGAACATCTTGTATTTACGGAAGTTTTTGGAGATAAATGACTCATAGATATAGTTTCAAAAAATAATTTTCCTCCACTTTGATGACCTTCCGGACATAATAATAACCCGTGAAGAAGATTATCCATTTGCTTAGAGCACAACGCATATTATTCATTTAATAGTAATAAAAGTGGAGGGAAATTATTTTTGAACATATATACCCATTCATGTATCATGTGCTTTGTACATTTCCTTTTGCCATCTAAATAGATGGTTTCCATCAGGATTGGGACACGGTGTGCAAATTTTTTTAAAAAAATGGGGATATCGAGTGGTCCAAAAGAATGTTGGCAACATGGGCAAACGGAAATGTTGGAAGCCTGGAGAAATTTGCACTAAAATATTTATATGTAAATATGTTAATCTTTAAGTTTGAAATATCAAAAAGATAAAAAATAAAATAAAATTCCCAACTCAAAATCTTCTTGGTTTAAATTGATTCCACTCTCAAAGTATGGGGAGTCTATAAACCATTTCGGAAATAATCGCTCCACCATTTGCTCTCTAATCCCTCTTCTTCTATATAAGCCTTGCAATGCATTCCATTTTCCCACACAAAGCAAGAGAAGAGAGAAGCAAAATAAAATAAAATTATATATATAAAGAATAAAAGAATGGCAAAGGCTGTTGCTCTCGTCTCAGCTTTGTGCATCTTGGCCTTCGCCACCGTGGCTCACTGCCACACACCCCAAGTGTTCGATGTCGAAGGTGATGTATACTGCGATCCATGTCGTGTCTGTTCGAGACCAAACTCAGCCACAAAATTGCCGGTGCAACCTTGAAGTTAGAGTGCACCGACTTGATAACTGGAAAATTAACATACTCAATCAAGGGCGTAACAGACAGCAATGGACACTACTAGCTGAACGTACAAGGCAATCGTGAGAACGACATTTGCCAAGTGACTCTAATCAAGAGCCTAGAAGCTGAGTGCAGTGTGCCAATGGGAGGTCTAGAAACAGCAAAAATTGAATGCACTGAAAATAGTGGAATGACCAGCCTTGTTTGTTATGCTAACCAACTTGGGTTCATGAGAAAAGAGTCTGTCTCGGGCTGCAAGGAAGTACTTGATGAGTTGGGTCTCGACCCTCAGGATTTGGATTTTTGAATTTAAGATTATTAAAGCTTTTGCCATTAATAGTATATTATGAATAAGTCACATCTTCTATTGTTTTGTGTCTATCCCATCAAATATTGTAAAATGAGAAGTTTGTGAAGCAACAAATGGTGGGATTACAATATATTTCTACTCCTCTTTCGATAATCTATCTACAATAATTAAAAAGAGAGGATTGAGGAGAAATTTTTTAATACCAATTTTACCCTTATATATTTATCTATATTACCAATGTATCTTCATCTCGAAAAATATTTGATTTCCAATCGTCAAACAATAGTAATCTCTATTTTATTCTCTAATTTCTCTCTTCCTTTCCCATTTAATATTCTTTGTGTTTTCTCATTCCTTCTGGGAATTCACTGTCTAGGGGAGATAATGAGTGAAAATTCTCTTTACCTCATTGTCTTTCTCTCTCTTCTTTGTTTGAAGAATCATCGTGTTGATCTTTGACAAGGTTTCAATGCATAAAAACCTTGAATGTTTTTTGGATTGTGTATCTCCAGTTGTTCCATCATATTTGCTGGCCAAAGTTTGTCTCTTTTCCTTTTCTATTTCTTTAATAATATTCGACTTTATTTCATGTTTGCTTGCTTTGTGGATTAATCTATGAATGGAGTGCTCATGGGGTTGCAGTTCCAATTACTCCTGACGATGGCCAAAATTTAGTGTAATTTTTGTTCCTTATCTCTCTACAATTCAAATCTTCACCAACAATTCTTCTATAAATTGGGTAAGGTAATATTCTAATTTAATTGGTGAAAAGTTGAAATTTAAGTTGTATTTATTTGGATTTCTTCCAATTGAATTAGTGTTGGTAATTTTCACTTTCAGTATTTGACTTTTAACCTAATAACAATAATAATCATTATGTTATAGAATGGAAAAATATGATAATTTTTTTTTCGGTGGTTTTAACATCTAATGGAAATCCTTTATTTTCTTTGTCTCCGTCCCTATAATCAGGGCCGGACCCAAAAATTTTTTTCAGTGCGGGCGGTATTAGTAAAAGTAAAAAAAAAAAAATAATAATAATAAAAAAACATTATAACACAAACATTATACTAAAATGAAATAC
>CAIGRP010065077.1:18627-33232 GCA_903798385.1 Fraxinus cuspidata | reverse complement strand
TTTTTTATCTAATATATTTTTTTTCGAATGGGATTTGGTGTTTGATAATTTTGTTTAAATAACAAGCGTATGAACCATTATCAAGGATGAAGAAAGGAAGAAAAAAATTGCAGACATCTCCGTGACTTTCAGATTGAAGAAAATTTTTGATTCGCAAGTCAAAAAACAAATGTGAGTTTCTGATTTTTCTTATCTAATAATTATAAAAAAATCAAACAAGAATCAAGGGTTTCATGAAAAAAAATGGAACTAGATGTTCTGATCTGGTTCAATTCCTCTTATTATGTATAACTATTAGTTACATTTTCATAATTATAGTACTAGAAATATTTTAATCGAATTACCCGATGTCCACCCTTATTGATTACAAAAAGCGTTCAAATATACGCTATTATTACGTAATCTTCATAAAAATATATTTTACTTCAAATTTCTATGTACTATTTTAAGTTGAGAGGTAGAATTTAACAACATAACTTTGTACTTAGGAGAGGAATGCGGTGGTTAGTAGTTATTTTGATATTTTCATCGTTGAAGATGGGCTATGCGATTATAATCAAAAGTTGAAGATTAATTTGCATATGTTCAAATTTTGAGGACTGATTGAAATTGATCAATTAGTTAGCGATCAAGGGTGAAATTCCCCCATTTAAGATTACACAGATATTTTATACTACGTTTTTTTTTTTTTTTCTTGTGGCTGTGGGTCACGTTTTTTCTTTCATCTAGATTTCTAAAATCCAGCAAGAATTAGGGAGTATTAGTTTTTATAAATAATTTTCTTAAAAAAATATGAACTCTCTGTAATCAATTTCAAAAACTTAGAATTGTTATTTTAATTCAATTCCTTCATTTTCAACATTTACTTTTATCATTCAATAACTTAAATGGGTAAAATAAGTATGCGTAAAGCATAGTGACGTGTACACAAAAAAACGTGGAAGGACGAGCAAAGAGAGAAGAAAAAAATCGCTATATATATATATAGATTGTGTAAACTCTAGTTCGTTATTGAGCAAATAGGATGTCTTTACCGTCAAATTCAAAAAATTATCATATTGAATTTCAATAGAGTTGAGTGAACAACATTTTATTGAATTAAATTCATGGGATCAGTTTTGAGAATTTTTCATATTTGAATGAGTGAGATTATAGCAATGAACAATAGGTCGCTGTTTAAAAGTAAGAATTTGTCCTTAAGAGGCGATGGACATTAAAATATGTCTCCCTTGGGACGGATTAAAAAATAGTTTTTCAAAGTAGCCACTAGAAGAGGATTAGGCAAATAAGCTAACAAAAGAAGTACTCTAATAAGTACTTATTTTCTTTGGAAAGCAAAATACCAAAAACTCGAAAAACGGGATACAAGTCCCAAACAAACAGTTAGTTCTAATTGACTGGATGGTAATTTATTTCAACAAAAGATTACAACAACGAATTTTAGGGTTTTAACACTCAAAATAGATATTATTTTTCTGTTAACACAATACAGCTAAAACGGAATTACTCACTTGTCATCCTAGATATTTGTGATAGGTTAATTAAGTAAATCTAAGGAAATATTTGTTTAAAATATTAAATTTTCCTTAAATCTATTTATTTACTTATCAAACAAATATTTTGCGATGTGAATATATTCTTACCGTTTTTATTGATTATTTTTTAGGTAAGATTTTATTATATTCTTGAATGTTGCTTTATATAAGTAAAGGAAGAAACAAGTAATGAATTAATGCTTTGAAAACCCGTCGAAGTCCAATGACCTAGTCGTTGTGTATCGTGCCATCTTCCAGCAAGTGGGACCAGACTCGTGCATAATTGAAAACTTTCAAATCCACTTGTTAGTCCTCAACCATATTTGAAGAAAATAACATAAGAGCATTAATGTACAATCATATTTATTGACCAAATTGCTTGGCGTAAGTTAAGAATGGTGAGTTTTAATCCAATTGGTGATTGCGATCGAGTACAATAGTGAAGTAACGATAAAGTCAAGATCTGGGGTTTGATGCTACTTCTACAACAAGTTAGAAAAGGGGAATAAAATACAAATGAGTTATTCTTAGATTTCATTTAATTGTTTTTGTTAATTTGCGAAATTATAAAATTGAGACTATTATATTTTTGTTCGTTTGATTTAGTAGATTGCTTGACACGTGGCATGAGGCTCGTTGATGTTTTCTTTTGAGGTTTACTTCTTTGCATCTAGTGTTCATGTTTTAATTTGTTAGTTAATTTTCGCGATTAATTAAAATCGTTAGAACACCAATTAATCTGCACATTATAGCCATAAACTGCTTAAATCTGATTATAGAATATTCTAACTACCTGTCCACAGTATAGACAAAATAACTAAAACGATTTTTTAAATTTCATGTGTTTTTGAATTTTCAAAAGCAAAAGTATCAACAAATAATTAATACGTTTGATTGAAGACGTACATGTGAGAGTCCCTTGCACCAAAAAAGGAGCAAAACACATACCACCTGATTTTCATTTTTTTCTCAAACTTATTTTTAACCTTATATTTTTTGAAACTCACAACATGTATCAAATTTTCAGTTTACGTATTTCATCAATTTTTATAAAAAACTATTAAAATCTAATTTTTAATTAGGAATTAAATTACTTGTACAAGGATTTTGTGCAAATTGTTTGACAATCCATAAGATATAAACATTCGTACAAATAGCAAAACTTATTAATTAAACCAAACAGGAATAGCAAAAGTTGTCGAGCATTTACATAACGAATATTCGGAATAGTAAAAGATTAAAAGTCATGAAGACATCTTTTTCTTAATTAAAAAACAAAGAAAAAAGATAGCCTCGGTCACAATCATTATTTGAAAATTCTTTTTTCTACATATTCATTTTTAACCACACATTCACATAATAAAATATAATACGTGTAAATTCAATTTTTTTCTTATTTTTTTAACTGCACTTAAAAAAATACTATTCAAAACTTTGTTTTCCTCTTTGTCAAACAGAGTCTAAGATACACACGTGCACGTCATGCATGTTAGGTTAAGTCTTAAAAAAGTATAAATGTGTTTAAATAATTTATTTTTATATAAAAACTTTTTTGAAAGTAAATATCACTATAATGTCATAAGGATATTTAAAAAATAAATAAAAATTCACCGATAAAAATGATTTGCTACTCTACTTATCGTAATAACATGTTTGATAAATTTAAAACTTTTAATTGCAATTAATTTTTAAAATAAATAATTTTATTTATTGGTTAATACTGAAAACAAGTAAATTATTTAGAATGATGAGAGGGACTTTCAAAATATAAGTAACAATTTTTTCACAAATATAAAAATATATCCAAAACAGGTTTGAAAGTGAAAAGTTTTTACCGTGCTTTATCTTTATTTGGATATGAAACGTAATTGATGACTTCAAAAGAAAATTACTTTGTTGACTTTATAATAACTTAGGTTAAAGAAATTAACAATAAGCTAAAACTTGAAAGTGATTGTATTTTGAAATTTTAAGCCCATCAACTATTAAATTAAGATTCATTTATCTCTCATTTTATCTATCATTCATTTTTCAATTAAATAATATTACACATAAACCTAAATTTTTTTTCAACCACATATTTTTCAACTAAGTTATTATTATTCTCCTTAAAATGTGAAATAGTGGAGCTCAAACATGGGTTAACTCAACTCTGTATCTTTTCAAATATAATGAGAGAAATAATATTTTTTAGAATATGTGGTTAAAAAAATAGGAAAACTGTTTATGTTTATTTATGTTATTATTTTTTTGAAGAACGTGTGGTTAACAAGAGAAAAAAATGAATTTTAATATAATGGAAACTAAACATAGCATAGTCCTTATTTGGTAGAATTTATTAAAAATTCAAAATTTTTACTTTATTTTTAATAATACATTCTTTCAATAAAATTATTTTACGCATAAATTCGTAAACTCTATTGTATAAAAAATCTACATCAAACAAACTCGTAAAATGACATCATGGTATTCAAGTTCTTTTTTACTATCTTGTAAATGATTTAATAATTGTTATTTAAAAATCCACGCAAGAAATCTCAACGAAGATTTTCAGTGTTATCGAAAGTAAATGGGTGACACGGAAGTCAAGCATCTTCTTTTCCAAAGAAAAAAGCGACAATGGGCAAAACGAGCTAACACAACAAATCAAGTTTACGTATGAATAATCGAATGTATATTGACAAATAAGAAACTTTATTGGTAAAGGTTTCGAATGACATATAAACCCATTTTCGTGTCGTTTTACTTATCCGCGGGTAATGATGGATTATTGACAAATTTTTTTTATTGAATATTTCTTTCGTAAATCATTTTATTAGGTTTTTATTAAAATTTTGGACATCATATATTTACAGAATTTGTGCACTAGTCAATTTTTTTTCGAAATATTATTTTTAAATGATATAATTTTAATGATACATTTTAATAAACCCATTAATACTATTCATTCATTATATCTATTTTTTATAAATTAAATTATTTCAAAAGAAGGCTAAACTGCTAGCGCTGGCGGGCTATATTTTTATCCTCGATTAGAGGGAAACAAAAAAATTACTAAAAAAAAAAAAAGCACCTGTGTGTATAAACTTGTTGTTAGAAAAAATAAATAAATTGAAGGATTGACTTTAGCATAAATTTTGAGTATGACTCGTTTGTTTATTTTGAAATATCAAGATTGATTTGTGTTTTCCTCCATAAAAATATCGAAATTATATATTTACTTGTCAAAATTGACGCTCGGGTGAATGAAAAATTGGAACTCAAAGTGATGCATTGGAAAATGTTTTGTGTTGGAGAGAAACTAGTTTAAAGTTACCACGCATAGGAAAATAGATAAATATAATAACAACTTTAAATACGATTACACTTTGAAGGATGTAATAATATATAGCATAGATGATATTTTCAAGTGCGCGGGTATGGAGGTGCAAATCACGGATCGAAATAGATTTTGGATGCGATCTGCGTACACGAATGGACCAAAAATTGGCCCTTAAGAATATCCACATTTTGCTTTTATTTTATTATTTTTCCAAATAAAAAACCTCCCAAATTCTTTTAACCGGTTCATAACTCCTGCATGTTAATTCTCCGTTATAATCTATTTATTTATTCATCTTCCTTCCTCACAGACAAGAAACAATTTCTCCATTGCATAAAATTTTTATCACTTGCCTGTACACATAATTTTCACTTATGGTAAATGTCTCGATAGTGATATTGTTCAAATATTAAGTCAATTCGTCAAAGTAGCATCTGCATTGCTCAGACTCTACTGATTTTTCATTGTATCTTGATAAATAGCCGCTCGAACTAAACCTCAAGTATTTACGATGACGGGGGCATAAATTTGTTTTAAGAAAACTGTGATCACATATGCCTTGATTTCAAAGTCTATTCACTCTTTTGTTATTTCCTGCAATTTTAAATTACTTGTTCGGTATTTTTCTAATGTAATTAATAAAATTATTAATCTGTAATATTTTGATAAACACTTGTTGGTCGATGAAGCCCGACAAAAAAGTGAAAAGGGCATAAATATTTAATTACATTCAATATTTCTCATTTCAAAATTTGTACTCTTTTTTTTTTGGGTGGATGCCAGCTTTGGAACTTTGTTTTTCTTATAAATATAAATATGTCAAAACACTCCACCTAAAAGTTTACAGCATAAATAATTTGTGTGAACGACATGTATATTTTTTCTTTTTCTTTTGAGTTTCACCGTTTCCTTTTAAAATGAGACTCAAATTGAAGTCATATATATATATATGATAAAACTTCGTTCTTATCATTTGATCTATGTTTTGATCTCTCTCTATATGTATATAAACAAAGCATTTTACAAAAAATAACTTTCACGACGTCTAATATCATATTTATTTCACTGCTACTAATAAAGTACACACTATGTAAACATAGTTGATTTTTTTAATTACGATTTCGAAATGTAAACAAAGTTGGTTTCTACGGCAGCCCAAAACTTATACTATGTGAAAGAATTTTAGACTTTGTTTGGCTACCAATTACAAATTAATTATAATCAGTCAAATCATTTATTTCATATATTTTATGAGATTCATGAGAACTACTTATTTATTCATCAATCATTTGTATCTTTTATAATTTAAATAGTACATAAACAACTCTGAAAATTGAACAATGCTAAATGTACACTTAAGTTTGACATTATTTTTGGTATTTCATTATTTTTAAAAAGATTGTTGGCGGGAAAGTGTGCATTTTTTAAAAATGTCCAGTATAATGAATGATGTAAAAAGAGTGTACGTGTAGCATGATTGTTAGAACTAACTTCGTTTTGAAAGTATAATTATCGTTTATTAGTAAATATTTTAAAAATAATTTACGATCTTCATGTCAGATTCATTGTAGTGTGAGCCTATTCCGGTGACTATAAAACCAACCAACGCAATTGAGCAATCACATAATAAATAATTTTAAGTAGAATATTTCTAGCCGTGAGTCCACATTGGGGGTTGGTGCAATCTTCAACTACCACTCGCAAGATACAACAAATTAACTTAAAAGGGACATGAAAGGTACTTGTTTATCATAACATCAGACGTTGACACGAATACATAGGAACACGTCATTGCACATAAACTTTTAAGGTTTAAAAGAAATTTGTAAGTGACCTATCAAAATAGACGTGTATACAGTGGCGGGTCCAAGAAGGAAGTTTAGATGAACCAAAAAATCTTTAAAAAAATCTGAAAACTTTAAAAAATCTAGACAAATAAACAAAAAAAATCTGAAAATCTGAAAAAAAAATGAGAAATCTAAAAATTGAGTGGGCACGACGGCCCCCAATGGTCCTCAAGTAGGTCGCCCACGTGTGTATATATAGACGAGTAGGGTAGTCGTAGTAACTAAAGTGTCAACTAAGTAATTATATTTCGATTTTGTTCAACCGGACAACTATATTTTAATTTCACCGATGAAAATTGATGAAATGGTAATCAACAAATGAAGTTCGTCATTTATTTCACTGAATGTGTATATATTTCACGTTAGGAACTAAAGATTAAGTGTGATGATAATAATTTATATATTGTCGCATCATTGATTTTTGTTATTGAAAATGAACAAAGTTGTCATAATTGAAACGAAATAAAAGTATAGTTATTTGATTGAAATCAAATAAAAGAGTACTTACCTGATTAAAATCATATTAAAGTATACAATTACCTGATTAACACTAAAATGAAATATAATTATCGCGAGTAGAGATTACCCTTATTTTCTTCTATAATTGGTTCAATAATGTTTAACTTAAAGAATTACTGACAATATTTTCTGTTGACAATAATATTTTGCAGAATAAATAAGCAAGGACTTTCATTTATTTAAAAGTGAAAAAAAATCGTATCCTATCCACAAAAGTTAACTAGCTAACTAAAGTGATTGTAGATAAATATTCCAAAAGTAAAACGTGGGCGACCTGCGACCACATAGCAATAAATGTACTCTACTTTGCTGGTGAAACTATAGCCAAAGAAATTGTTGTGACTTGTTTGTTAAATGAAAAATGTATAGTATTGGACCATGCGAGTTAATTAAGAAAAAAATTAATTAATTTTTGTTTATTGTATTTAATAATATTCAATATTGACATCAAATATGCTCTAATATTAATAAACATAAAGTCGAAGTTTGCGTAAATTTTAAGTGCCACGTGAAGTGAAAACCATAAGAAATACTATATTCATCCCATAAAGATAGGTTTGATTTTTTTTTTTTCATTGGTCTCAAATTATAAGTCACTTTCTTTATTGAAAATATAGATATTTTTTTATTTTTTAATATGTCATTATTTAATGTACCTTGTTATCAACAAATATATATTAATTATATTTAAACTACTCAAGCAGACATCGGAAGCCAGGAAAATTCTGCGAATGCGAGCAATTCTCCATGAAGTTCATAATGTCCATATCCAGAAAAGGGTCCTCGAGAAATGGTTGATGCCTTGATGGAGATGGAAAATATTTTGGGCAACTTTTCAGTAATTTACTTACTAGCTTTCTATGGCTGATCCCATAAAATGGAGCAAAATAGCTACTGGAGAAGAGAGAGAGAGAGAGAGAGATGTTATTATGGATTTACAAGCATCGGTCTATCTTCTTCGTCTTCAAGTTTGGAAGGTAGTATGGCAAAGAATATGCTTCGAATTCTATTGGGCTTGTAATATACATTGAGCATATTTGGTTCATTACAAAATCAGGCTCTCTGGTGTTGATCTTTCTTGATGAGCATGAAATAAAGGGAAAAAAATTAAGGATTTTGCTACTCGTACATAAAAATTGTACAGAAAATGTAGGGGAAAATGATTGGATAAAAAAATTGACTGCAAATGATAGAATGACACGTGACATTATGTAACTCATTATGTAATCTTTAATTTACATGTAACAAGATCCAAAAATCAAATATAACGAAGAAAGATAAAACATTACTAGGTGATATTTTATATTCTATAAATACAGATTTTTATGCTAGAATGAGTCAAAATTACTGGCCCCATAATTTATGTGTTTTTTTGTAACTGAAACACAACATTACTAAAGACACGCACCCCTATTAATTCTCCATAATCAACGCTGAATTGAGAAATTATCATATGTTATTTTTCTTGAACATAAAATAAAGCTTAAAAGTAACGATAGCTAATTTTTTCAATTACGTGACGTAAATGAGGCTGCAACATCTTTCTCTATTAATCTAACTGCATAGCTATCCCATCTTCATTTTGAAAATCAGTATATATGTTGTTTTATATTATCTCGGTATCTAGTCATCTTTGTGCTCTACAATTTTGGTATTTTATAAGATTATTATTACTATCTCGAAAATCTATGGGTCAAACTGGTAGTTTCTCTCAATGTACGTAAAGATAGAGAAGATGCCTCCTTTTAGTCGATGGTTAATCTTTTCCCCTCTACACTAAAATGTTGTTTAATAAAGCCACAAATCAAAATGAAAGTAAATCTAACCTCAACATTTCAATTACGAATGTTCAAGACACAAATATGATAAGTTATTCGAAGAACTTATATAGCAACATTCAAACATCAATTACCTACTCAATCACTATTGGAATTTACAATGACAAGCCTTGTTCGAAGTAATATAACTAATTAGGAACACATAGTTTTGTAATACAATCTGCCGTGTGATTCAAATTCCATGTAATTTGGTGTTTGGTTGAATGGGAGAAGTCTAAGGAGCTTGGGGTTTTTTTTAGAGTCCTAATTAATGAAAATCAAATTTCATCAAGAATTGAGAGTTTGACTTGAAAAATGATTTTGAGATGAAGAAAACAACTTGAAGTAGAAAAGGACAACAAGTTAGGCGTCGCAGCACAACATGGGGCATCGCCGATGTTAGCACTGAGGTGCCACCATTGTGTTTTTATTTTCGTTTTTTTTTTTTTGGATTTGATGTCTTCTTCTTCATCTAAAATTCCAAAAAAGTGATTCATATATATATTCACATTGTATCTTCACGTACATATATTCAACAATGTTTTGAGTTACGGAGTTTAGATTTCAACTGAGAGCATTAAAATTTTGATATTGTAAATACAACTGCTATTGATTATAGTGGATTACTCATTTTCTGCCAGTAATTTTTCCGGTATTGGGTTCCACGTAAATTTTGGTGTTTATTTTTTTCTTATTTATTTTATTATCTTCATTATCTTGTGATCCAAAATACATAACACGATCATATTAGTGCAAGATCAGACGCCAGTTACAATATTGCAGTAACTAATATTAAAATGCTTCTTGTAGATATATATATATAAAGGGTTAGGTGAACTTCACATTCCTCGCCTTCCTAACCCTCCTTGAAACAAGGGCCAGTATCCATCTCATAGTTTTCGATATGCTTCACTTTGCCACACTTGTATGACTGAGTGGCCAAGCAATCCTAGTAGTAGCCGTATTGATTCTTTCTAGCGTTTCTTGTAACTTCTGGTTAAATAGGAGCTCAACAAACTTTATCATGTATATCCTGCAGTGGTGACTGCACATGTATGTTTATGAAATTTCAGAATAGATGATTTACTCAAAATTTAATCAATGTGTTCCTATCATGTATGCATTAAATCTTCGACCTCTATCAATAAAGCTCTAAGTATAGGAAAATTTTAATATAATTGATACAGAAGCTGACGTGGCCAAACATGAAATAGCATGTTTTTTTTTCTTGCTTTTCCATCTACCAATGTTGTCATGCCAATTGTGTCTGTTAAAATTTCCTGTTAAAAAAATCCGTACCAATAGCATGATTGATAACCAATGTACAAAAAAATCAATGAGTTTAGTTATATTTCTGTTGTAGATATGAAAATGGTACTAATGTGTTATCTTGATATAGGATGTGATTAACCTTCTTAATAACAAAGTATCTCACAGTATGTCAACCATAAGGTCAAAAGACTCATAAACTCTAATACATGGCATTTATGTGAGAAACAATGTTGCATAATATACCATGTGCATCAGAAACATATACAGAATGATAAAATGACTCATGACATATGTCATGTTACATATCAAAGTTGTGGTTTATGGGATGTGTTCTTATATAGATGTCAAGTAAGGTAGCATCTTAGTGTATATCATGCATCATGTACATATATCACAAGATAAAAAAGCAAGTGACATAGATCGCGATACATATCCAAGTCATGTTTGTATAAAATGTAAAAGAAATGTAAAAAATAAATCATGTACACCTTTCAAAAAAGTGTAGAAACTACGCATGTGTAGTATGAAAAAAGATTCAAGTCATATCAAGTTATCAAGTATCATCAATGCCTATTTGTAAAATACAAGCAAAATACCACATCACGTTAAAAACATATCACATTAAAAATTTCATAGTATTGAAATCACTGTGTACTACATAGGCTGCAATATAATTCAAAAATTCACGCAGTTTGTTCACAACAGATTTCACGTTCTATAAAATGTACCACAAATTATGATAATTTATGAAATACAGATATAAGTTCTTTTGGACATTATGTAACATATCATACGCAAAAAAGAAGTTAAACAAAAAATAAATGCATTTGCATGTGGTTCATAGGTCTGGACTTTATTTCTAAATCAACTTGAGGGCCATGCCTATGCACCTTATTGAATGAAACTTTTCATAGTTGAGGTATTAAGGAGGCAAGAGAATTACTAGAATCTTCAAGCCTGCTTCTTTCCACCATATGAATAATTATCCACCAGCGAAGCTATGTTGCTGGCCAGACAAATAAGACGACATATTGGGATTTTCATACAATTGATTCTTGATTGGAGTCAACGTGTCACTGTTCAAAGTGTTATGCCTTTCAAAACAAAAACAAAAAACTTGAAAATTGAAATTTTGGAATTAGGGTTAAGGTTTCGATTACAAAGTGATAATAACCAAAAAAATTTAAAGACTCTAGCTGAGCTTTTTGAATATTAGGATGGAAATGATGGCAGAAATTATTGAATATTGGGATGTGCACAATGCTTGAAAGGGGGATCAAGGATATGGAAGGCAACAAATTGGGTGTAAATGGTGGGATATAAGAGATTTTTTTATTTTTTTTTAAATTCTACTATTTCAAATCAGTATTTTATGAATAAAAAATGTTAAAAATTTAATTTGATATTTTATACTATATAAACCCTTGTTTGATCCCCATTTATTTTAAATACATTTTTCTCTCTTTTCTTTTAAACAACATATTCTTCAATACAATAATATTACACGCAACCCAAAAAAACTCCTTCATTTTTAACCACAAATTATCCATCAATCTACTATTTCAAAATCTATTCAAAAAATGTGGCTCAAACAGACCCTAAGTAAGGTACGTGATGTTCTTTCCATTTAAATAAATGGCATCAAAGCCGGATCTTACCGTTTCAAAGGAATCTGCCCAATAAATCCCAAATTATTGGGCTCCTGGCCCGCAAGGCACTTGGGTCTTATCCAATATTTTACTTTTATGTTTTAAGTTAATTAAAAAACAAAAAATAAAAACAATGGGCCCTAAATCATATTTGTATCTTTCTTTCTAATTATTTCGCGTCAGCCTCTCTAAATCAAACAACAAAAAGATTTGATTAGCCCGATGATACTTGATTTGCTACAACATGTCTAACATTTACATGCTTAAATGAGCACAATAGAAAATTAAGTTGAATGTCGATACTAATCAAACAATTTGGTCAAGCGAATATCAATATTGCTTTTTAATTAATTTGAGAGATGAATGTTTATTTATAAAAAAAATTATTCATATTTTGTTAATGATCCATATATTCCGTCGTTGACTCTTCTTTTTGAAGACTTCAAGCGACAATGTTTGTTTTATCGAAAAAGGATTCATCCACATCGATTACTTAATCACCCCACTAAATTTTTGGACTATCCTTAAAGTGTGCTATTCATTAAATAGTATAATATTATGAGTGGATTTTTAAAAATTCATTTCTAGTCAATAAAAGCTATTTCTTGGCTAAAGCGAATTTTTGTAACCAAAAATTCAAAACAAACATAGTTTTAGGTGTAATTAAGATTTAAGACCCAAATCCAATAATTCCCATGTAGTAAATAAAATCAGGCACTAATCCATACCCATAACCCAACTGGTTTCGCTATCAAGTCCCCACCGTGTCGACGGCCTCCGAAAACGCCACAAAGCACGTCCACCTACTTGATTGCGATAGTTCACATCACGTGACAACATGTTTGACACGTGGCATCTTATAAAGTATCCTTTATTGCCAAACAGAACTCTAGCTAGACAAGAAGCAGGTCAAGGAGTGTTGACATGTTTGTCTAACTTTTTTTTTAACTCATTTTTAACCACGCATTCTCACAATAAAATATTTTACACGTACATTCAAATCACGTTTTCTCCAAATATATATTATTCCAAAATTTGTTTTCCTACTTTAATAATACACAAACACATGCATATTTTATGAAATAGTTTTTAATCTAATTTAAACTTTTATGAAAAGTAACTTTTTAAGTCCTATAAAAAAATATCTGAAATCCAAATAAAAATGTTTGATTCCCATTTTTTTAAAAATACATTTTTCTCTCATTTTTTTTCTATGAAAAATTTTAACCACACATTCTCCGTTAATTTACTATTTCAGAATGCATTCTACAAAAGAAATGGACTCGGACATGCCTGATATCAAAGGCTCGATGATTGATATACCGTTCTATCCACTTCCGCCTTGAGAAACAAAAACAAAAATTGAAGTCCATTCTCACTTGTCGAAATATTTAATAATTCTATTTTTTCTCATTTCTCAGTTTCAATTTAGATGAAAACATCATTTGTAGTTTAAAGAATGTTAAAACCTTTTCATTTTTAAGTAACATTTTATTTTATTTTTTGCTGAAATTAACTTTTTTCATTTTAGAAAAAAATAAAAAATATTTTTATTTGCATAAGATCGTTTTCATTTAGGGAAATAACACACCCAATACATAGGAGGTATAATTACATTAAAAATTACAAATTGGGTAAATTTGAAATACGGAAAATTGTATATTCAGTCCTCTATCTTTCTAAAATTGGAAATACCCACACCCCTTTTAATGGCACCTTTCAGAAAATAGGCATGATTCGTTTTGTTGACGGTTTTCATCCATTTAGACCACTATTGTCGCATAACATAACATATTTACTTCCCTCATTTCCTAATTAAAAAATGATAAATTTTATTTGGGATCCCAAACTTTTCCAAAAAGCGTTGTTGTATCCGAAATCTTTCATTTTTTTTTTGTTTGGCAATCTCAAACGTTGTAAAAGAAAAATTAAGAGTGGACTTTCATTTCACTATTATTATATGAATAATGCTATTTAGCACAATTAGAATTATAACCCCAATTTATATAGCGCTAATTTAACATTAAGCCCCCGTTTGATGCACATTAAAATGAGAATGCATTTTTTTTGTAATGTGATGGTAAATACGTGGTTGAAAAGTTATTGATGTGATGAAAAATATTATTTTATTGAAAAATGTGTAATTGAAAATGAGTAGAAAAATGAAAATGAAAATTATTATAATGTGGCTCAAACAGGGCTAAATGATTGGTTAAATGAAATTTACAATTAAATGACTTATTTCATTTAATCTATCATTTAATGNTGGTAAATACGTGGTTGAAAAGTTATTGATGTGATGAAAAATATTATTTTATTGAAAAATGTGTAATTGAAAATGAGTAGAAAAATGAAAATGAAAATTATTATAATGTGGCTCAAACAGGGCTAAATGATTGGTTAAATGAAATTTACAATTAAATGACTTATTTCATTTAATCTATCATTTAATGATACATAGAATGAGACTAAATAACATTAGTCTTACTATGTTCTCGATTAAACACAATTAAATAGAGTGCATTGGTGTGGCAACATTGGGATGCATACCAAGATTCAGGTGAGCAAAGGTGGTGGCGCAAGTGACATATTTGGGGAAGTAGAAGATGAAAAGCTAATTCAACCCCCCCCCCCCCCCCCCCCC
>CAIGRP010065077.1:0-18474 GCA_903798385.1 Fraxinus cuspidata | reverse complement strand
CACCCCCCCCCCCCCCCCCCCTTTTATTTTATTATTTAATTATTTTACATGGAGATTGTAATTACAATTTTACCCTTTTAAACTAATTAAAATTGGTAAAAAAAAAGAAAGTCAAAATTTAAAATTTTTGGTCAACTAACTTCGGAATTCACGAATTCCTTCAATTTGTCATTCTGCTGTAATGAAATGAAAGGTTTGAGACTATAAGCGACCCAAATAAAGGTTGCGAAACACAATTGCAATATTCATTTTTAAGTACGACCCTTTAAGTAAATTTAACGCCTAAACTAACAAAATTAGATTGTAATGGGTGTTTCGCAAGGTTTGGATCATCTAGGAGGGTTTTTAACCAATATGAAAGGATAGATGAGTATTGTACTATATAGACAAATGTGAGGAGAGTTTTGGGTCAATTACCTTAAAAGAACCCCTCTATTTTAGGAAACAACTACATCTGTAAACATCATATCCAACTCTATATTGAAGGTTAAATATCTTAGTTTGAACTAAACTTTCTCAAATCTTTCATGGTTTCCATTCAACTTTAAATTTTTTTTGAATAGTCGCTAAATTTTTCAAAATATTTATAAGTTTCCGTTGAACTTAAAAACGTTTTTCGAATTGCCGTCAGACTTATTAAAATGTTGTTACACTTATCACTCCACTTTTGAAAGCTCACACCACTTTCGATTTTGATGACACGGCACATACTAATATCAAAAAGCATGCCACGTGTGAAATTTCTATAAATCAAGTAACCAAATCCATTAAGCTTTCAAATAGCGCATGATGAAATCGCATATTAATAACATTTTTGTAAGGTCGGAGGCTACTAGAATTTTTTTTAAAAATTTGATGGAAATTTAAAAACATCATATTATATTGAAGTTCAGTGACACCTGTAATAATGAAGGGATTTAAATATAAACTTTTTATAAAAAAAGAAAAAAACTAGATATATACATTTCAGAGTAAATCATTGATTATAAGAAAAGTTTAAGCTTTGCATTAAATAATTGGGTAATTTTTAGATGGGAGTCGTCAACTTTTGTTAGAGTGACATTCAGATTTCAAACCTCTCAAACTTGTGCGCTCATAGTTTTCACTACGGAAATTATCCGTTTAACTATTTATTTAAAAGTCAAGTTTCATGTTAAAGTAACTATTATTCCTAATTTTAATTATATAAAACCAAGGGAAAAGGAATAGGAAAAATAAAATAGAAAACAAACACACAAATCCAATTCACCCTCTTGCCGCTCTCAAATCTAAGCCACTTTTTGTCCATGTTTGATAACCATTATTTGAATTTTTTTTATATACTCATTCTCAATTACATATTTACATCATAAATCCAAAAATTTCTCTTATTTTTTAATCACACGTTTTCTTAAAAATCACTATTCAAAATATTATTTTGGCCAAATAAGAGCCATCAAAAGTGGCATATATCTTCGTTGCCAATAATTGCTAGTTCTAATCGTAGCCACAAGTCATGATCCACTACAAGTCGCTATCACTTTAAAATCCACCCCCATCAAATCCAATCCAAGTTGCATATAAAATTGTCACAAATATCAAACAAAGTTTCATACATGAATTTCATATACAATCTTGCTACATGTATAGAAGCAGATACACAATTGTGAACCCATCATTGAATGGAAAAAGCTTCATTCTTTCATATATTTCAACCCGTGTAATTGTGTTTGTATGCATTCATATTATATGTAAACATAGACGTGATGGGGGGTATAGGGGTGTTGTCGGTAGTGATGGGTTTGTGCTTTCCCATTCAGTTTTAATTTTATTTTTCTATTCATATTTTCACTGTCATTTACTTTATTTTTTGTTTAATTCCAAACAAGGCTACAATAGTTATTTTAATATAGAATTTGATTTTCTAACCGCAAGTTGACGAGGACCACATTTACTATTTGAGGACCTGGATATCTCACTTAGCAAAGGTTAAGGACCACAAGCATAATTTATCTGAAATAATTCTAACAAGGACAATAACTCAAATTTGACAAACAAGTCCCAACTATCATAGAAATCCATCCAACCCCGACTTCTTATTGCTGCCTTCTCTGCGTACGGATATTGGACGGCCATTTACTAAATACCATGGTTAAGTAAGCCTTTTAACCACGGTCAAAAACCAGTTTATATTCGAAGAAATCAAAGCCGGCCATAGGATTGCTTTGTAAATATGATGATTAGGGGTTCAATATTAAAATTTCATGCTGTAAATTAATTTTCAATTCGAGCATGCTTTCTATTTTATTATGGCAATTCGAGCATGCTTTCTATTTTATTATGAGTTAATTGCACTTATAGTGTGTATGATTAACTTTATTTTTCATAAAAAATATCATCTTTCACCCAAGTTCTTACTTTTAGAATCTGATTGACATTTTTTCATTAAAAATATTTTTCAAAAATTGATCCAAGTGATCATATTTTTTTCAAAAACAAGAAAATATTTTTTTTTTGAGGAGGGATGTAT
Organism: Fraxinus cuspidata; assembly: GCA_903798385.1. Lineage (NCBI taxonomy): Eukaryota > Viridiplantae > Streptophyta > Magnoliopsida > Lamiales > Oleaceae > Fraxinus > Fraxinus cuspidata. Next base: position 15,965 of record CAIGRP010065077.1, on the reverse strand, counting down.
TTTTATTTTCTAGACAATTATGTCTTATTCTCTTATTAACACTTTCCAACAATCAAACATATTTAAATAATTTCTAACTTGATTGACTTTGTCTTTCCACTAAAATTCCTATTTTTCAAGTGTTTGACAAATTTTTTTATGGAAAATATTTTCTAACTACTAGTTACGTGACCATAATTTCCTAAAAAATAAGGAAAATATTTTCTTTAGGGAGGAGTGATTTTTATTTTTCACGTAATTCAATCTCTCTTTCTTTCTCTTATCTATCAATTCTCTTTTATCTACTGACCAGTAAAAAATGGACGAGTATAATATTTTTTAGATTGAAATTAAATTAATCAAATACATTTAATTAATAATTTACATACGAATAAGTTCTAGACAATTCAATTGTTTAGAATTTGTTTTCTTTCCATGCAAACTCTATACTCGCAATTAAACACACCATTATTTTCTTTTCATGAAAATTTCATTTTTGCAATCAAACACACCCTTACAGTCAACAAAGTTTGCACTTCATGCCACATTGACTATTGAATTTTAATTTATTTTAGGCTCATCATGAAAGTTTACAAAAAATTTCTTTCAAATTGCTTATTGAGTTTAACGTCCAATTTAATTGAAAATCTTACTTCTCCGCGTCAAATTGTAGGATTTTCAGTTAAATCCTATAAGTTGGAACACAGACACGCAAGATGTTCAATTAAAAAAAAAAGGATGCCAAACCCCATATTTAAATGAAATATTTTATTAAGTTCAATGGTAAGTCTAAAACAAATTATTATTAACGTTCGATCATTTAAGTGCAAAGTTGAGTGGCCATTAGTGACAATAACCATTTTATTATTCTATGATAAAATAACTTTATCCAATATTCCACTTACAAATTAAGATTTGTCTTCAAAATATCTGTTATGTGATATGGACAAACATGTCCTCATTAGTCATATCCTCACTTTACCTCATACATTATTGATGGTTGTAATTTAAAATTATATGTTTAAATTAAATTCAACATATACTTACAAAAAAAATTTCTTTTCAAGTAGGCAATTTTAATTGGTTGGCTTGTTTGTCAACTTTTGGAGTGATTATTAGCGGTCTATATTTCCTTGGTGAAAAGTAACTTGTTTCACGAAAATTTTACATACTAGGGGCAGAGGAAATCAACTTGTATGGATCAAATGGATCGATTCGATCTACAGTAAAAACAACATAAAAACTTTTTTTATAATTGGTAGATTTCATTGGATTTTTAAATTTAAAAGTAAAGTCGAGAAGATGAAACGGATCTAATTTGGTTCAATTACATGGGACTATTCAATTCTATAATAAAGAAAATAATTGTGTATGGTACAAGTTGTTATAAAATAGATTATTATGCACATATTATAATTTAGATTGAGGGTAATGATCAATTTGGTACCATCTATCATTCTTAGGGCCCCAACAAGATAATCTGCGATCTCTCCCAGTTTCTTAGCCTTCACTTTGTCACATTTTTTGTTTTTTATACTCAACTTGTCGATCTAAGAAATGACACATTTTTAAATTGACTGAATTGACATAAATAAGGCAACGTCTAAGGTCAAACTAATGTCCAACGATGAGAGGGTCTGAGATGCCAAATTTAAAGATCGAGTTGGCGGAAAGATGTTTAAGCTCAAGTGAGATGTGTAATAATATAAAATCAATAATGACAAAATTTGACCGGACTCGATGTTGTAATAGCAAATGGTCTTCAACTTGTATAAACGACCAACTTTTTGTCAAATCAACCCATAAACTCATCAAAGTCCAATTTTATGAAGATACATTTGATTTCAAAGTTAACCCAATCTTAAAATTTTGAAAGGATACATGTTTCTTAAGGAGATATGCCAACGTAATGAATATAAAACAACTTCTATTGTCGAGAATAATTGTGCAATTATAATAAAAAGTTAAGACTAACTAGCTCATTTTTCAGATGTATGAAGTTAGTTTCTCATTTTTAGAGATTTGTAACCAACTTGTTATTCGAGTAAATTAGCTCAACATTGACACTCTTGTTGCAGTTCAGTATTAGAAAAACCACAACAAAACTCATTATCGTGTTAAAAATGTTAAAGATGAGATCTATTGACAATCAATTTCAAGAAAAAATAAACATAATATAATCGTATTTTAGGAAGATCTCAACAGTTTAATCATATGGATTATTAATTTATATATTGCATGAGATCTATATGATTTTTCGATTGTGCTATATGTACATAACAACTTACATAATAGTTTATCAACAAAAAATGTGACGAGATTTAATTGTATAAAAATATCATCAATCAAATAATTTTTCTATTATATTTCAACTCTTTCGATCCAGAACAACTAGGAGTCGAGTGACCCTTTTCTCTCAAAGTCTTTTCCTTGGCACTGAATTCTATCAACCCGGCTTTGAAATTATCATTATGTAAAATATTATGTAAATAGTTATATATAAAAAAACATTTTTTTTCTCATGATTTTGTAATAATGCATTATCACATAAATTTAACTAATTATTAATTTAGCACCGTAAGTCGGGATCAATCTAAAATATTATTTAAACCAAAGCTACAAAATTTTCGGATATTAAAAGAGCAAAACAAAAACAAACGGCCGACAAAAGAGACTAAGTTTCCTTGTTTTAATTCATTTTGAAGAGCTTTGCTCAAAAGTCGCAAGTGATTAAACTCAGTGGGATTTTCTTGAAATTTACGTTTTAAATCTTCTTTACATGATTGTCAATTTTTTTACTACGACAAAGCCGAGTAAAAAGGCTACGAGGGTTGATATAATTTTTTACATTGTTTGGGAAGGTCCAGTTTTTCAAATAAAAAGTAAATGAAGACATAATGCTTTGATTTGGGACATAATTTAAAGAGTTATTCTCCTTGCACGAGAAATAAATGTCAGGGTTTATACTGGTGCTGCGCTAGGTGGCTTTTTTTTTGCCACCACTTGATAAAAAAACTTGGTCAAGTATTTCGTGTAAAAGGCCAACAGCTCTTTAATTCTTGGGACCGTTCATTAACTTATTCACAAATTAATTTATGTGACATGTCATCAACATTTAGTACAAAGTATTGATGCTTAGTAAATCATTTTCCTTCTACACATTATTATAATAATTAAAATTTTATTTATAAGGGCACATTGTTGGATTTTCTTTTTTCTTTTTTTTTTCAGATTTTTTGGCCTCCAAAAATTTTGGACTTGAGGCAGTCGCCTTCTCACGGGCCTAACCTCGAGTTCGGCCCTAGATGGTGTTGACTTCCTAGTGCATTTGGCTAGTAAAGGTAGTGCCTTATGGGAACCCTCCACAACTTCAAATTAAAAATAGATGCAGCACTAGCTACGAGTCGAGAAGGGTATTATACAAATAGGGGATGTCATCCGGGATCATTTGAGAGTAGTTGTGGCGGCACAAAATAAGAGCATATGGTACTTTCTTTCGGTGGATGATGCTGAAGCAAATGTAATTCGCGATGGATTGGTCCTTGCCAAAGAAAATGAGCTTCAGATTGAGGTGGTTGGAAGCGATTCCCTCCCGTGTGGTTCAAAGTTTGCAATCTCACTTCCATTTTGTAACTAGCGAGGAAATTCCTCGTGACATTTTGTAATGAAATTTTTTATGGTAAATTTGATTTCAAAACCCTATGGTAAATTTTGTTTCTAATTTTTCTCGAAGACATCAGTTAGATAATTTTCAAGAAAAAAGTCCCTCAACAAAATCCCGTTGCAAATCATAGTATAATTTTTTTTCCAGGGAATTTTCACCTTTTTAATGTTAATTTTTTTTGTACATATTTATTTTAAAACACAAAGACTTTGTTCATTGCAAATTCTGTTTTGTTGACTCCGTTTTCTGTAAAGGTTCATGCAAACAAATTTCAACACGTTTTGACTAGAGATTTAGATGGAAAAGTATGTCATTTATGGATATGGGAGATGCTCTTTGACGAAATACAAAAATGTTCGAGTACCGACAATATGATCAAAGGTGATTGCATATTTAACTAACATTCACAAACAACTCAACCAAAGTGAAAATAATCTAAACTCAAACAAATAAATATGAAATACGCGAGAGAAGATCGGGTGTGGTTTGAAGTGTGAAGAGTTGCATTAGATTCAAATGTTAAAAAATTACTTATTTATAGAGTTCTGACCGAAGTGGTAGCCGTTGAATAAGAACCACGTGGCCTCATCTCCCAGGTCGAAACCTCATTACATTTAGTCTGTTGTGCATTTAATACATTGACAATTGATCAACCACCCTATACCTTAACCTCTAACTGAAAATTCTGATATTCATTATTACAAACGTTACATCAATCATTCCTAAAGATTACCCGTAGATCCTCTAAAAGATAGCAAGGGCTTCAACCAAAGGGAGCTTCGGATTGGAGCGAGGGCTTCGGCCATAGGGAGATTTGTATTGGAGGTCTTCGGTGTCAGAGCTTCGGAACAGATAGCTTTGGCTTCTTTTTGACTTCTTATATAGTACTTCGACTTCAAAGTTTCAGCCACGTAGATAGTGCTTCAGCTCAAAGCCTTAACCACTTTCCTACGCTTCGGCTTCAGGACTTCGACCACTTACATAGTGCTCCGATTTCAGGGATTCAGCCACTTGCCCACGCTTCCTCTTTAAGGCTTCGGCCACTTACATAGTGCTTCGAATGAGGCGATGATTCGTCATCTTTACCTATGACTTCGATTCGGTTTTTGATGACACGGAGTATGGGCCTTTTGTTTGGGCTTCTTCTTGAGCCTCGATTTTGAGGTGTGGGCTTCTTCTTGAGCCTTTGATTTGAGGCATAACAATAGTTCCCCAAGTTTATATATGATTATTTATGTCATGCATGAACTTTATTTTGAGAAGTAATATTCTGATATGGCTTATCCTTTGCTTGACTTGGTGGTTCTGCCGCTATTACACTTTCATGGAAAGCCTTTAATCTTTGTAGAAGCCTTAATTTGAATGTTGAGTTGTTTTGAAGAGATTGAAATGATGCTTTAACTTAGCTGAAATTTGATGCAAAGACGAGGCTTTGAAGTGCTGAAGTTGCTTTAGTTTGTTGAAATTTGATGTATATGTTGAAGTAGAGATGAAGCGTTAGGGTCATCTTCGGAGGTTTGAATTTAAGCTTCTTTTTTATGCTCTCTTCAGAATGGTTAATCCATACAGAGGTTTCACCTATGGTGTTTAGTCTTCATTCATGGGAGGCATATGATGTCAACCTTGGAGAATTTGGAGGTGATCCCCTTTTTAAGATTCACCTCTTTTCTGAAATGCTCATGCTCCTACATGGTGAATAATTCATCCATACAGAGACTTCTCCCATGATGATCAATTTCATCCATGGGAGGATTATGATGTCAACCTTAGAGAATTTGAAGGTGGTTCCTTTTGTGATTCAAATTTTTTTTTTGGGACGCTCATGCTTCCCTACATAGTGGATGATTCATCAATCCAGAGGCTTTTCCCATGATGATCATCTTTATCCATGGGAAGCTTTTGATGTCAACCTTAGAGAATAGGAGATAATCCTTTTTAGAATTTATATTTTCTCTGAGGCGCTCATGCTTCCCTACATGGTGGATGGTTCATTCATGCAGAGACTTCTCCCATGGTATTCAGCTTCATCCATGGGAGGCATATAATGTCAACCTTAGAGAATTTGGATGTGGTTCATTTTGGGATCCACCTCTTCTTTGAGACGCTCATGCTTTCCTACATGGTGGATGGTTCCCATGCAGAGACTTTTTCCATGATGTTCAACTTCATCCATACGAGGCATATGATGTCAACCTTGGAGAATTTGGAGGTGGTCCCTTTTGGGATCCACCTCTTCTTCGATGCACTCATGTTTCTCCACATGGTAGATGATTCATCCATGCAAATACTTCTTTCATGGTGTTCAACTTCATCCATGAGAGGCATATGATGTCAACCATGGAGGATTTAGAGGTTGTCCCTTTTGGGATCCACCTATTCTCCGAGGAGCTCATGCTTTCCTACATGGCAGATGCTTCATCCGTGCAAAGACTTTTTCCATGGTGTCAATTTCATCTATGGAAGACAAATGAGTCAACCTTGGAGAATTTGGAGGTGGTCCCTTTTGGGATCTACCTCTTATTTGAGGCACTCATGCTTCCCTACATGGTGGATAATTTATCCATATAGAGGCTTCTCTCATAGTGTTCAACTTCATCTTTATAGGTATTTGAGGTGAGCCTCCATTGGGTTGCTTCTCACCTCTCATTGTGAAGTGGATTACTTCTTCGCATGTGAGTGGCTTATCCATGTCAAGGGTTTTCCCATGATGGATGATTCATCCATTGGGGCTGACGCATAGGCGAAGATAAGGCCTTACATAGTGAATATGTGGAAGGTCATGCTTGAGTACAGGCAAAATATGAAAATTGTCTTCAAGTCCTTCAATAATTTCACGCCTGGGTCTCTCAACCTTTGAACTTATAGATTTTGATCCTCTTATTTTGACTTTTATTTCAATCATACCCTTGATAACTTGCATTTAAACTCTTTCAATTTTCGAAACACCTACACTTCAATCCTAAGTTCACATTTTTGTACGCTTTTAGACATTTTCTCTTCTTTTGCGTTGTTTCCCTTCATTTTGAATTTTTTTGCTTATCACTTGATGAAGGTCCCTTCTTCAATGTTACTCTCTTTATGGCCTGTTCTTCAAAGACCTCCCTTTGTAGAAAGGTCCAATAGTCTCTTCATCAAATACCTCCCTTTTAGGGAGTTTTGTCATTCAAGACCACGTCTTCAGTGACCTCTTCCCTTTTGGAGGGTCTACTTATTCAAGACCACTTCTTCAACGACTTTTCCCTTTTCAGGGGTTTTCTTATTCAGATCCTCTTCGTTGGAGACCTCCACATTTCAGGAGTCTTACAAATTGATTTCTATCTCAATATATTAATTTTTTCAAGAAATTTAGCAATCGAGTACCGATGTCAGCTCAAAATCTCTTTATTGGGGCTTCTACTTGTTTTTTTTTTAGAACAAATCAATTTTTAAGGGAGAAGCCAAATAAATATTCCAGTAAGTTTTTTCACGTGAATGTTTGTGGTTGTAGTGGCATTTTCCATAGACGGTGCTAATCTGTTGACCCCGTTTTTTGTAATGGTATTGACCCCGTTTTCTATAATGGTCACGTGGATAACAGATGTCGGACTCACTCGCGTCCACGCAAGTAAATTCCAACATGTTTTGACTGGAGATTCAGACGGTAAAGGATGTCGTTTATTGACGTGGGAGATGCTCTACGACTTGAGACAGAAATATTTGAGCACCGATAATATGATCAAAGGTGATTGTATTTACCTAATAATCACAAATAACTCAACCAAAGTGAAAAATCTAAATTCAAGCAAATAGATATGGAATAAGCAAGAGAGAAGATTGGGTCTGATTTGAAGTGTGAAGAGTTGCAATAGATTCAAATGTTACAAGAATTACTTATTTATAGAGTCCTGGCCAAAATGATAGCCGTTGGATAAGAACTACGTGGCCTCATCTCTGAGGTCGAAACCTCACATCACTCAATCGACTATGCATTTAATACATTGGCAACGGGTTAAGCACCCATACCTTAGGCTGACAATCCCGACATTCATTATTACAAATGTTACATCAATCATTTCTAAAGATTGCATACAGATCCTCTAAAAGACAGCAAGAGTTTCAGCCGAAGGGAGCTTCATATTGGAGTGGGGGCGCTTTAGCGAAAGGGAGCTTCGTATTTGAGGTTTTTGGTGTTAAGAGTTTCGAGATAAGAGAGTTTCAGTTTATTCTTTGACTTTTTATGTAGTGCTTCGGTTTCGGAGGTTCAACCATTTAAATAGTGCTTTGACTTAGGGCTTCAGCCATGTGCCTACGCTTCGGCTTCAGGGCTTCAACCACCTGCCTAAGCTTTGGCTTAAAGGCTTCGGCCACTTACATAATGTTTCGGATGAGACGTCGATTCATCATCTTTACCTATGACTTCAGTTTGATTTTTTATGATGCGGAGTGTGTGCCGTTTGTTTGGGCTTCTTCTTGTGCCTCGGTTTTAAGGCGTTACAAATTCTGTTGCTTAAAAAATTTAACTATTTTTCCTTGAAATTTATGAAAAATTGTGTATCAAAGAATGTGGAAGAAAATCCATCCGATATTTGACATGATTTTCCCTTTGTGGATACTACTTTTGTTTAGTATCACTTTTCCAGATTGATAACTACAAAAATACGTATAATTCTTAATGAAATAGAAGTAAACTTTTATAAAGATAAACCATGTTTTGAAGAAGGCCAACTTGTCCACCAAATCTCTTGTTAAAAGCCTTTAATTAGTGCGTGTTTCACATGCATTATTACAAACATTAATTTTGACTTTTTATTATCTTGTTTAGCCTCAGTTGGGTACTGTTAAATAATCTGATTAAAATTTAAATCAAAATTAACAATTAATTTTAATACACATTTTATATGATCCACAACTTTTCAACCAGTCATTCAATCAATTTTTATCACAATTTGCTAAAAAACTGATTTTAATCTCTACCAAATAGAGATTAATATTATAATAATATTACTCAATTCAACTTACAAATCATGTCCTAAAACTTTTCCAAGCAGAAAATCAAAGCAGACTCTAATATGGAGCAATTTCTAACCCTAAAACAGTAACTACAACGAGTTTCAGTATCTTCAGCTTTGTAAAAAGTCATAGCCACCTTTTTTAGTAATGAAAAGGGAAAAATAAGTTGATTTTCTTCATGGCTAGAAGCCATGTTTGGCAATGTTCATTTTATACGCTTAAAAATTCTGTCAAACTTAACTATCGTAACCTTCCTCGTTATATAACATTGGAGTTGGGAGTTTCATTTCACAATTGAATCATAATCCCAGCCTTTAAACTAAAAAAAAAAAGTGAAATTAATCCCACAAAAAACGAAGAAAATTTGAAATGATCAATTGCTATATACTGACCATGTCACCAACCTTAACCTAGAAGATTTGAGGCAATGAAAGGTTCCGCAAAGTCAAGCATGCTAAAAGGACTCAAAGTTGCAATAATTTTGATGCAATAGAATGTCTGTTCTTTGTTAAAATGTAAATTACTGGTTATAATTTTCTTCACACACACACTCTCTCTCTCTCTCTCATTTACTAGTTATAACTCTCTCTCTCTCTCATTTACTAGTTATAACTCTCTCTCTCTCTCTCTCTAATATGGTATATGTTCAATCCCAACAATGGCTACATAATGTTCAAGGTTGATTTTTTAGCATGTTTTATCGACTAGATTCTCAACTTCACTATATTATTCGACAGTATTAAAAAACAAAAATAAGTTAAAATTTTATCAATTGCAATTGTTTAGTACTACTTATTCCCAAGTACAACATGTAGTTTTTTAAAAATAAGTTAATTGTTGTACATTGCATTGTGTAGAGCACATTATCTAGTTTTGTTCACTGATAATTTATTCTCTTGCCTCAAGTCTTAACCGTTGTGGCAAGAGCTGTCGTCTCTGGTGGCTTAATTACCTTCGACCGGATATTAAACATGAAACTTTTACACTAGAAGAAGACATACACACTCTACAGTGGCTTGGGAAGCAAGCAAGTTGAATTATACATTAAATTATATAATAATTTAAGGGTTATGTCAGACGTACATAATGAGTGTCATAATTGACCTTATTGGAGGACAGGCGGCCCCTAATTGACCTTATTCGAGGACAGGCGGCCCTGCTATTGGAGGAGCCGCCATTGGTCAATTATGGCACCCATTATATAAAATGTTATGTAATGTTAATTAAGACATTTTCTCTCTTAATTTTTATTAACTGACCATATAAAAGGGGCGTACCTCTGAAGCAGCTCGGAGTGTAAGAATTATAAAAGGGCAAAAGGAATCCTAAAGTTTCGCATATATACACTATGTATGCATGTATATATTGGAGTGTGTATAATTGCTGTTTGGACGAACCATTTGGCAAATAGATTTTTATTTATTTTTACCATGGTTAAGCAAGCCTTTTAACCACGGTCAAAAACCAATTTATATAAATGAGCCAGCCAGCCAGCAAGCAATCCATTGTGGTAGTACATATGACAGTAGTTTCTGTACCGTGAAACTCTGAAAACAAAAAATGATGAAGACGATCGGAAATCCACCTCGATCAAATCCCACAGTTCTAATCCCACCATCATGTAACTATCATTTTGCAGACGATCCAACGGCCACCATTCACACACCCCTTAACATTTGTACAGCATTACAACGTCATATACTGTCGAACAAAGACGGCGTTGTAACGGAAGAAAAAGGAAATGGTGTCGTAATGGTACAAGAAGATCTGTTTGATGATTTCGATTTTCCGGTGGATGCATTTTCGTGCGATGATTTTCGGATGTTTGAGTTTAAGGTGAAGATGTGTGTACGTGTAAGGTCACATGACTGGACAGATTGCCCGTTCGCTCATCCAGGCGAGAAGGCTCGCCGGAGGGATCCCCGGAAGTTTCAATATTCAGCCGCAGGATGCCCTGACTTCAAGAAGGGAGTGTGTAGAAAGGGGGATTCGTGTGAATACTCACACGGCGTATTTGAGAGCTGGCTCCACCCGGCTCGCTACCGTTCGCAGCCTTGCAAGGATGGTACCCACTGCAGGCGCCGCGTCTGTTTCTTCGCCCACACAGCGGATCAGCTCCGTGTATTTTCCTACACGAGTCCTGACTGCTCCCCGAGTCGAATCGGTCAGGAGCCGTCCTCTAGAAATGCTTTTGGACATTCTCCAACTTCGTCTCCTGCGACTGGGTCGCCACCTGTGTTGCGGATGGGCCTTAGCATGAGCCCACCAACTTGGGGCCTTCAAATGGGATCCGGTTTCGAGTCGCCTCGTCGGAGCCCGCCAGCTCTCCGACCCGGATTCTGGAGTTTGCCATCAACTCCGGTTTGGACCGGGACTCGGTCCGGACTCAGTGTGTTCGACCTTTCGGAAACTACCGCTGAAGAGGAACCAGTAATGGAGAAAGTGGAGTCTGGTAGGGACCTGCGGGCTAAAATCTATGCGAAACTCAGTAAAGAAAACTCGCTCCATCGAGTCGACTCATGCAATTCGGATACTGATTTTGGGTGGGTTTCAGAACTTGTAAAATAACTATCCGGTTTTGGATCATTAGCAATCGGGTCGATGGCTTTTGACTGTGAATTTTACTCGTTGACTTTATTTTTATTGAAGAGGATTGCTACGATGATTAATGGATATTTTGATTTCTGATTTTCAATATTAAACTTTCATGCTGTAAATTAATTTTCAATTCGAGCATGCTTTCTATTTTATTACGGGTTAATTTTTCTTATAGTATGTTTAATTGACTTTATTTTTAATAAAAAAAGTCATGTTTAACCCAAATTCTTACTTTTAGAGTTTGATTGATATTTTTTCACTAAAAATATTTTTTAAAAGTTGATCAAGTGATCGTATTTTTCTCAAAAACACGAAAACATTTTCTTTGAGGAATGATATGTTTTTATTTTTATTTTCTAGACAATTATCTTTTTCTCTTTCATCCACCCGTCAATAAAAGTTAGACAAGTATAATATTTTCTAAATTAAACCAATTAAACACATTTAAATAATTTCCAATTCGATTGACTTTATTTTTCATGGAAATTATTATTTTTCACCCAAATTCCTATTTTTGGGTGTCTGATTGACAATTTTTTCATGAAAAATATTTTCTAACTTCTGGTCGCGGGACCATATTTCCCCTCGAAAATAAGGAAATCAATTTTTTTAGGGATACGTGATTTTTATATTCCACGTAATTTATTCTTTATTTTTTTTTCTCCATCTCTTTAATCTATTCATTATTTCTTATCTACTCACAATAAAAAATGAACAAGTATAATATTATCTAGGTTGAAAACTAAACCAATCAAACACGTATTTAATTAATAATTTACACACAAATAAGTTCTATGCAATCCAATTGTCTATTATTTATTTTCTTTCCATGCAAATTCTATAATCGCAATTAAACGCACCCTTATTTTCTTTTCATAAAAATTTCATACTTCCAATCAAATACACCCTTATGATTATCGAAGTTTGCATTTAATGCCACATTGACTACTGAATTTTAATTTATTTTAGGCTCATCATTAAAGTTTACAAAATAGTTAATTCGAATCGCTTGTTCAATTTAACGTCCGTTTTTAACTGAAAATCTTACTTCTTCGCATCAAGTTGTAGGATTTTCAATTAAATCCTATAAATTGGAACACAAACATGCAGGATGTTCAATTAAAAAACGGACGCCAAACCCCATTGATTTGAACGAAATATTTTGTATAGTTTAGTGATAAGTCCGAAACAAATTAACGTTTGGTCATTTAAGTGCGAAGTTGAGGGGCCATTAGTAACAATAACAATTTTATTATTGTATAATAAAATAATAAAGTATATGGCTTTATCGACAACTTAATTAAACTAGGTGCTACTAAGTATTAATATAATAACTTTATCCAATATTCGACTTACAAATTTTGGTTTATCTTCAAAAGATATGTTCTGTGATATGGATAAACATGTCCTCATTAGTCTTATCCTCACTTTACTTCATACATTATTGATGCTTGTAATTTTAAATTAAATTCAACATATGCTTACAAAATAATCTCTTTTCAAGTAGGCAATTTTAATTATTTGGCTTGTTTGTCAACTTTTGGAGTGATTATTAGTGGTCTATATTTCCTGGTGAAAAGTGACTGGTTTCAAAAAAATTTACATACTAGGGGCGGAGGAAATTAACTTATATGAATCAAATGGATCGATTCGATCTACAGTAGAAACGACATAAAAACGATTTTCGTAATTGGTAGATTTCATTGGATTTTAAAATTTAACCGTAAAGTTAAGAAGATCAAACGAATCTAGTTTGGTTCAATTATTCAATTCTATATTAAAGAAAATAAATGTGTATGGTACAAGGATTAAGTATATTATAATTTAGATTGAGGGTAATGATCAATTTGGTGTCATCTATCATTCACCCCAACAGGATAATATCTGCGATCACCCCCAGTTTCTTAGCCTTCACTTTGTCGCATTTTATTTTTTCATTGAAATAAAAAATGAATAGACATTTTGAAATTGATTGAATTGACATGACGATTAATGTCAATAATTGGGCCAATAGAAGGCCAACCTTAAGCAACAAATGAGGCATCGTCTAAAGGTCAAACTCACGTCGAATGATGAGAGTCTCAGATGCAGAGTTTGAAGATCGAGTCGATCAAAAAGATGTTCAAGTTGAAGTGAGGTGTATGAATAAAATAAATCAATAGTGCGATAATTCGACTTGACTGAATGTTATAGTAGCGAATTGATCTCTAACTTATATAAACGAGCAACTTTCTATCAAACCATAAACTCATTAAAATCCAATTTTGTGAAGTTACATTTTGATTTCAAAGTTAACCCGGTCTTAAGATTCTAAAAGCATACACGTTTCTTTAAGGTGACATGTCAACCTAATGAATAAAAAAAAAACTCCTATTGTCAAGGACTGATTAAGTAATCATAATAAAATGTTAAGACTAAATAGCTCATTTTTTTAGATGTATGAAGTTAGTTTCTCCTTTTTAGAGATTTGCAAATTGCAACCAACTTCTTATCCAAGCTATAAAATTAAAAGTCAATAATACATTTTTCTCTATCTTCGATATCTTCGACTTGCATGAGAGGTTTTCATAGATTTTAAAAAGAAATGAGCTAATGTAATACAATTAAACCTCTATAAATAATAGTCTTGGGACACAGGAAAATCTAATAATTTAGTGAATTTTAAATATCAATAAATTAATAATTTACTGATTAATTGATAACTATTGCTTCCCCATATATTCCTTATTTTTATAAATAATTTATATTGGTATTTAGTGTTTCTAATTAACAATTCTATGTATTTGTTTAATCAAGAAAAATTCAAGAATCTACTTATATTTCGAAAAATAGATTGTACATTATACTATATTATTCCATTTTACAAATATTTAACCAAGCAAAAACTCTATCTAAATAGTATTTTTCCATTTGTACATAACTCACTCAACATAAATGCACTAGAAAACTCATAATGGGGTGGGCCCCATTGTGTATTTAAAAAAATGCACGGGCCCCACATGGTGTGAGTATTCTGGCCCATTTCTGTTGGTTTATTCATTTGTACGTGTAGCACATCTCATCTAAATAAACCAAAAGTCATAGTAATACGTCAGTAGTTTCTCATTCCAAAGGTGTAAAGAAATCAACAATCAACATTGACACTCCTTTGTTGCAGTATTAGCGTCTGTTTGAGTCTCATTTTTTTATTTAAAATGCATTTTGAAATAGTATTTTGAGAGATAATGCGTAGTTAGAAATAGAAAAAAAAATTGGATTTGCATATAATATTATTTTATTGAAAATGTGGTATTAAAAATAAGAGAGTGAAAAATGCATTTTGAAAATAATGGAGACCAAATAACGGTTTTAAAAAACCACAACAAAACTTATTATCGTGTTAAAAAAAAAAGTTAGAAATGAAATCTAAACTGAAAATCAATTTTAAGAACAATACAAACAATAATAGAATCATATTTTAGGAAGAACTCATAATTTAATCATAAGCAATATCGAGTTTTATATTACTTGGAATCTATATGATTTTTTAATAATGCATTATCTCATAAATTTAATGAATTATTAATTTAGCATACTATCGATAAGTCGGGATCAATCTAAAATATTATTTAACCGAAGTAACAAAATCTTCGAATATTAAAATATCGAGAATCAACTGTCGGCACTGCACTTCCTCCTTAAAAAGAACAAATCGGCCGACAAAAGAGACAAAGTTTCCTTATTTTAATTCATTTATAAGAGCTTTGCTCAAAAGTCGCAAGTGATTAAACTGGGTGGGATTTTCTTGAGATTTGCATTTTAAATCTTCTTTACATGATTGTTAATTTTTTACCACGACAAAGTGTAATGGGAGCGTTCTTGGTATCTGTTTGGCTATTTGTTTATTCACTTGCCCAATAAAAGGCTATGATGGTTGGAATAATTTTTTTACATTGTTTGGGAAGGTCTGTTTTTTAAATTAAAAGTAAAAGAAAACATAATCGTGAATGCTCTGATTTGGGACATAACTAAAGTGGTGTCTGGGATTATTCGTGGACTAAGTTTGGACTATGTTGCTGCTGCTGTTGTTGTTGTTGTTTTTTTTTTTTTTTTGGTTTAATTCGTCGACTTCAAATTAAAAATAGATGCAACACTAGATGCTAGTCGAGGAGGATACTATCAAATAATGGATGTCATCCAGGATCATTAGAGAGTGGTTGTGGCGGCACAAAATAAGAGTGTACCGCGCTTTCTTCGGGTTGATGATTCAGAAGCAAATGTTATTCGCGATGGATTTGTCCTTGCCAAAGAAAATGAGCTTGAGGTTGAGGTGATTGGAAGTGATTCCCACTGTGTAATTCAAAGTTTGCAATCTGACTTTCAATTTTGCACCTAGCGAGGCTATTCTTCGTGATATTATTATGTTAAATAATAAATAAAATAATTTAATGAAGAATTATGTAATGAAATTTTCGATGGAAAAATTGGAATTCAAAATTCTGTTACAAATTTTGTATATCAAAGAACGTGGAATAAATCCGATATTGATATCCTTATGAACGGATTTTTGACATGATTTTGCCTATGTCGATACCACTTTTATTTAGTATCACACTTTCATGTTAATAGCCTTTAATTAGTTCTTGTTTGACGTGCAGAATTACAAACAATACTTTTAGCTTTTTATTTTCTTATTCAATACTATAATAATATTACTCAATTTGTTAGACCCAGATCAACAACACGATGTGAGAAA
>CAIGRP010065067.1:0-15699 GCA_903798385.1 Fraxinus cuspidata | reverse complement strand
GATTGGCAAGACATGGGCTGATCCAGCTTGCTGTTAGTAGGCTTTAGTCTACAAATTCGGGTGTCCAAATTGGGCACATGTTTCACACATATCCTGAGCAGTTTTCGTGGTCCATACATGTGGAAATTATGGACAGTTGCTATGAATGGTTGTGGGAAGCAGTTTCTGGCAGTTCTAATCCAACTGTGTTGGTTTATCCTTTTTGTTGTTAAGGGTGTTAACTGCATACGAATTTTGGTCTATAAATTAATAAGGCTAGACTGATGAGACACAAAGTGTTTTGTGTTTTTTCAGTATTCCTTCCTTTTCTTGTATCATTGTGGAGTAATAAACGAGTTACCGTAAATCAGTTTGTTCCTTTACATTGTTGCCTATACTTTTCGTGTGTTCATTGTGCAAATTCGTGGGCTGACTAGAACCTCAGTGCCATCATAGGCGAAGATGTGGCTAAGTATTTTACCAAGAATTCGTTCCTGTGATAACCACCACCACCAAAAAATCCCCATACTTGACCGTCACCGCAGCCAACGCCACCTGTTTCAACAATTATCACCGCGACCACCTCAAATCCACCATGAGAAATCATAAACATGGTTTTGCACACGATTGTCACGATCAATCCATTGGTGGTTCAGCATACGATGAAGATAGAAGCCTCAAACCACCGGTACAGAATGGTGGTTCTGCTGCTAACGCTGCGAGGCGTCATTGCACCGATCGTGTGCAGCTGTCATGTGCCCAAACCAGTAGCGATTGACGGAGCCGAAGCCACCTTTCTTTTACTTATTGACATCGGAGCCGTCGGAGGGAGAGAGATAGAGAGGGCAATGTGGGTCAATGATATGAGATTTTTAGGGTTTTGGTAGTTATGATTTACAGTGAGAAGATAGAGTACACTGAGAGAATATTGAATTTTATTAATATTAAAAGATTAGAATTAATATTTGATTTTTGTATAAATAAATTTTGGTGATTTTTTAAATTGGGTGTTTGAAATTCTGGTTGGGATAATTTCCACTACAGCCATTTCCAAAATCTCCCCTTTTGCTGTTCAATTAGGTCTAGGAATCAAAACATGCATGTTTCGTGTACGAGATTCACGTTAATTTTCTCTATTGAATTTTTATTTTACATTTTGACGATCTAGGGTTTCCCCTTTCCGAATAATTTCATGATTTGTATCGTTTAAGATCCATTCCGATTTGTAATTTTCGCGCATTCCAATTTCTGCGCAATCCCATTTCGAGTATTTTATCTGATCGGTGTCATATCATGCCAGTGAAGAGTGGAAATGCGTCGATTAGGGATCGGACGCAGGAGTTTTTGGCGGTAGTGGAAAGGGTAAGGAAACCACTTCCCTCGCAAAATGGGGCAACTAATATTGCAACGATTGCAGAGGAGCCGCCGCCCGATATGGCGATACAGTCAGAATTCAATCGTCGGGCGTCGAAAATTGGATTCGGGATTCATCAGACCTCGCAGAAGCTATCTAAGCTCGCGAAATGTGAGTTATTAAATTGTGGTTTGTCTCTGTAAATTAAGTAAATGGTAGAATAAGTTTTGGAAATTTTCTCTTTTTTTTGGATAGATTGTTTGAAGGGTTTATACGAAGAATATCCTCGGAACAGGGGAATTCTTTGTGCATATGTGCCTGTGTTGGTCTTCATTGTCACGTAATGGTTGATCGAATTGAATTCCTATGATTATAGTTGGTTAGTTCTCCTTTTCACAGTGTTGAAAAATTAATCATGTTACGTTGTGGTCATAAGAATTTGCTTCTCAGCACTCTATAGGAAAGTTGAAAATGGAGACAACTTGAGCTTGGTTGATAGTTGGCATATCTTTCTCGTATGGGTTTACATTTGGTTTCCTACATTAAGAAGTTAAATAGGTTGTCCCAAAATGAAGCTGCAATCACCATGAAATAAGCTAGTATGATGGCCAGATGGGGTTATGAGAATATTGCGTGATTCAGTTGCACAGTTGCATGGTCTTTCCATAAAATTGGCATTGGCTTATGGCATTTTTTTAAGAGTTCTAGTAAAATGTCCTTGAGAGAGATCTTCCCATTTTCAACTGAGATCCTGTGATCTTGCTGCTTTTGTTGTAACTTGGAAGACGTACGTTTTGTAACCAATGCATACTGTGCTTTTTGTATACAAGCTGTATGAGAACGAGTGTTCAAATTGCATGTAATTAAGTGCCAAAATACCTATATAATAACACATTGTTGGTTGGCATTGTGTGTTACGAAGGTATGAAATTGTTTTGTTGCCGAATTTTTAAATTTAATGAAGCTTCAAGAATCAAACACGAATGAGATTTTATCTACGTGAAGATTGCTTCTTGTGGACAAAGAGCGTCTTCAAGCCTTAAGGTCTTAAAAGCATAGCTATTTTTTGGTACAATGCATTTCCTTCTTTACAAGATTGCAATGGAACCGTGTGGGCAAATAGATTAATGTGTTTTCTTTGTTTTAACTGCAGTGGCAAAGAGGACATCAGTCTTTGATGACCCTACCATGGAAATCCAGGAGCTGACCTCAGTTATAAAGCAAGATATTACTGCACTTAACTCTGCTGTAGATGACCTCCAGCTTCTTTGCAATTCAAGAAACGGAAGTGGAAATATTTCCAGCGACACCACCACTCATTCTACTACAGTTGTTGATGATTTGAAGAATCGGTTGATGAATGCCACTAAAGATTTTAAGGAAGTTTTGACCATGCGGACTGAGGTGACCTGAGATGTTGCTGACTAATGTTTCTATTGATTAATCTATTTGCTCGCTTCTATTTTTTTGACAACTGAATTTTTGTTATATCCCTTCAAAATTAGATCATTTAGCAATCTATAATTTTGTGGATTATTTGCAGAACATGAAGGTTCATGAAAACAGAAGACAGTTATTTTCTTCTACTGCTTCCCAGAATCTGACAAATTCATTCATTCGCCAGCGTCCTTCGGCTGCAAAGTCTGCTGCAAGCACATCAGCTGCCCCACCTCTTCCATGGGCTAGAGGGGCACAATCTTCTTCCCAAGTGTTCTCCAAGTAAGAATGCGATTACTATGTTATCTCAATGATTATTAATATAATTCACACTTCCTGGAGTCAGTTAAAGGAAATGTATGAAACTTCAACTTATCATATCTTTACCTTTGAAAATGAAAAATGTTTTGTCTGATGCTTATACAATGGCATTTGCTGAATTAAGTACTTAATAAATCTCTTGGGACTTGAATGCAAATTCTGGTCCAGCCTTTTAGACTCTAGATTGATCAAAGGAGGGTAATTTAAATTCATCCAGCTATAAAGAGATCCATTTGCAAGTAACCTTATTTTGTGCAAGTGCTGCACCAGGAATCAGGTGGATGGGGAGAGTCAGCCGTTACTGCAGCAGCAGCAGGTGGTTCCATTTCAAGATGGCTACATGCAGAGTAGATCTGACGCTCTTCAGAATGTGGAATCAACCATTCAGGAACTGGGGAATATCTTTAATCAGCTGGCTACCTTGGTTTCTCAGCAAGGAGAGATTGCCATCAGGTTTACATATAAACTCTAGACTTCTACAACATACTTAAATAACTTGGCGTTGTCAAATAACAAGTGAGATTTGGAAAAACTGATATGCCCTTTGCAGCAATTCTCATTAATAGGCAATTTGCTCTAATGCTTTACAAGGAAAAGAGAAATTATAGGGATCTACTAATGTCTAATGTATAATTCCTGATAATTAGGATCTAAATATGGTTAAGAATATTATACAACTTGAACAAACATTACAGACAAGTAAATAACATTAAACATGTGACAAATGGGCTTTAGGGCTCTTTGCGTTGACAGGTGTCTCGTACCAGTTAATGTCATGTAAAGTGTTTGTCCTTGAAGTTGAAGACAATTGTTTATGATTCATTAATGCTTTCATGAGCTCTTTGTCAAACATTTTTCACAGTTCATACTTGAAATGCATTTTTAAGTATGGTATTTTTTTGAAGAATTGGTAATGCTGGAACGTGTTACTGTTCTTATCAGCAAAGTTATAGAATTCTATCCGTTATTATTTGACCAATATTATTTTTTTGTTGTTAGAAGGTAAGGGAAATAAGTATGTTTGTGGAAAAAGAGCATTTCCATGGCTAAGTTCTAATAGAAAGATGAAAAAGTGAAAGCATTTTACAGACTTAAAATAATGAAGGATCTTACAAGTTCTTTAGTTTAAATATGAGGCTATATATCTCAAAATATTTAGAAAAATCCATCAGTGCAAGAACTTGTATATAGAAATATCATTAATTTTTTCTAATCGCCTTATCAAGGTGTGCATTCCATTTTAAATGCAGAAAAAATAAGTCCCATTGCACCACTTCACAGCGGCCTATGAGAGCTTGTAAACAACTGATTGTAAATGTTTGTTTGCATGAGTTCGTTCATGACATATATATATGTTAACACAAATGTTTGTTAGATTAGTATCTTTGTTATCCTCTGTCATATCTGATACTCTTTTATGATCTTATGTAAAATGTGTGTAATGTATTTCTTATACAGCACGATGTGTGCAATAGATATTTCCAATCATGTTCATTTTTGGCTAGATTAGTCAGTGTCCGCTTATAGTTAATCTACGATAACATTCCATAATCTCTTGAGAAAAGATAACGAGCTTCCAATTGGTTAAAATATCATAAGGTGTAGTATATTGGAACGTGAAGTTTGGGCTGTAAAGGTACTTTAAACCACCTAGATGGAGAATATGGTTACTTTATGTGAGCATAATTTCAAATAGCATATTGTTTTCGACTTTTTAACCAAATAATTATAGTTTTTGAAAGATTGTTATGCCTTTATGATTGAAAGATTCAGTTCTTTCTTCCGGTGGTGATTTTGAGCCCGAGAATTTTATCTCGTTGTAGGATCGATGAGAACATGGACGATACACTATCAAATGTAGAGGGTGCTCAAGGGGCTCTTCTCAAGTATCTCAAAAGCGTCTCATCAAATAGGTGGCTGATGATTAAGATATTTTTTGTGGTGATTTTATTTCTCATGTTTTTCATGTTCTTCGTGGCGTAGTACACAACCTGACACCACATTTTACGCCTGTCTATTAATTTTTTCTAAAGTTTTGCCATTTTGCTCCTCTTCATGACTCTTTTATATTGCAAATGTAAATGTGTATTAAGTTTTGCTGGAAGGTAACAAGTTCTGTGAAGATCTTCGTGTTTGCCTTCAATATTCCAGCCTCAACCCGCCAAAACCGTGCTAGGTGAGTCCAGGAGGATATTCTTATGAGCATAAATTAATTTACACCTCTACTCCTAGTGCCAATTTATGGCTGAATTTCGGAAAATGTCGGGTTGTTTTCCATTTGAAGTATTCAACTTCAACCAGTTCGATGAAAATATTGATGGCTTTCACATGATGAAGACAGTGTAGTTAAGTTGGCAATGTTTATGATGGAGTTGGTAGTTGTAAGAGACGATGTAACCAACTTGGCTTGATAATATTACAAGAAAATAATTTTTAATGTATATTCTGTTTTTTTTAGGAAAATGTTTTAATAATAATTTTATAATTTGAATCGAAAATCGAAATGACAAGATTTTGAGTACAAAGTTGTGTTTTTAATGTCATGTCACATCCCCTAAGCCTTTAAATAGAAAAATGTAAACGTTCTAGGCTTGTATCTATTGGAACCCTAAGGCAAAAAGCATGCTGAAAAAAAAGTAATTAAAAAAAAAAAAACTTTATTCCACTTTTTAACTACATTTTCTTTAAAAAATCACTATTTAAAATTTCATTTTACACAAATAATGATTGTTCAATAGAGACTTAAAATGAACTATTTTGAGTATGATTATTAGTTTTTCTTTTTAAATTTTATATCAGCGTTCACACATCACTAGGGACGGCAAGAGCGTTTGATCATGCTAGTCATTCTTCTCTTTTCCTTGGGTTTTTTGTCTCCTTACTCATCCCCATCCCCTATTAAGGTGGGGTAGTGTTGGGTGAGACAAGTTCCTTGTCCCATTTATGGTTTAGTTTTTCTAATGTCTTTAGTCGGCGAAAATCACTTTTTCTTTTTTTTTTTCAATTTGTAGAACAATTCATTTTTTTTAAAAAAAAATTATGATTATCCATTTTTATGATTAAAAACTTATTTTAAAATGTACTTTAAATATGACGTGGACTTTGTTCTCCGTACTCGTTCAGGGGGCAACAATCCCCATCCCCGCCCCGACCCGACGACCCCAATCCCAACCTTGTCCCTTGTGTAACTAATTAGATAGGGAGTCCTCACCTCGATCGAAGCGAGGCCTTGCGGGTATCGAATTTTCTTGTCATCCCTAATTTGGACTTCATTACTCTTTCAATTATCAAAGGTGGTAATTTCTAACTAAACATCGGAAAATAACTTAAAATTTTTTTTTTCCCTTCAGAAAGTGTTATTAAATATATTAGTTTCTCAAAAAATCTGGAAAATATGGTCTGGATTAGGTTTCGGTTTTTCCATTATTGATTTAACTGGAATTTTTTGGTTTTCGATTTCTGTTGTGAACATTGTTAATTTACTTTGTTTGATATCAAGTTTCTGAAATTCGCTGAAATTACATTTGAGAGTTGAAATTTCACGTGAAATTCCAGTTTTTTATTCGCTTTTTCGAGTTAAAAAAATGGTGGGAGGTGGAAATAGGAAGGATGAAGGATCGTTCACGGTGAGCAACAGCAATGTTTTTGCGGTGCTGGAGAGGAGGAAGAAGAAGTCCGACAAAGAGAAGGGCTCCGCAAAGAGCAGTAAGAGTGTGTTAAAAGCTGGGGCTGGGAAATTAAAAGAACCGGAGGAGGAGAAGCCTCAGGTATTTTGGGCTCCAGCGCCTTTGACTGTGAAGTCGTGGGCTGACGTGGATGACGAGGATGATGATGATTACTATGCCACCACTGCTCCACCCCAATATACTTGGGGTGTTTCGGGATCGAGTAAACCTAAAGAGAGTCAGAAACCGGAACCTGTGGAGGTATACTCAGAAAAAAACGACGAATTGTTGTTTGGTTCTTCTTATTTTAATGATTAAATGGTGATCTTGAAAGCTTGATTTTGTGTTTAATTTAGTTGGTTGGTTGTTTAAGATTGTTATTTGCATTTTCGTTTGATAAATGATTAATTCAGGCTGATTTGGTGTTCAATGGTTTGCGATTGGGGGATTTTACTGTTGTTTACTGGGAGTGTGTGATTTTGATAAGATTGGATTTTATCATCTTTATGCATCATAAGATAATCATTTGCATGATTCCGTTTTTATTTGCTGAAGTTTTTCTTTGACGCACGTTGTGCCTTCTCTGGTGATTAATGAAGAAAGATTTACTTGTCCCACTGTTTTCACATTTCTTTTAATCTGCATTACTACCATTCACCCAAGCACTTGGCAATAAGTACTTTGTTCTTTATATGCTGATCGCATCAAAAGTCTGACATATTTGATTTGGTAATGGTAGTTCCGCATCTGAATTTGTTTACCACATAATAGTAGTGTAGTTTCTTAAGAAATTTAATGACGATGATTGGTTTGAAGTGTGGATTTTGGTGATTGCCAGACTACAGATGTCATTTGGGGTATATAGTATGCTGATATATTGGTCGAAAATTTATATGGGTTTCTTTGATATATTGATTCATGTCTATTTGGGGTATTCCTGTAATAACTGTCAGCCTTTCGGGCATTAGTCCTTGATTTGCGTGAAGTTTCATGGCTAAAATAAAATTTCAGAATATAGGATCATTTGCGAAGATCCCTTGAGTGGAAGAAATGGTGTCACAAAATTCTTGTAGTTATGAATGCATCCAATGATAAACTTGGGGTTCGGATAGGTTGCTTGCCTCAAATATTTTATCATGGCTTCACATCCGAATTGCAGGAAAGCGAGAGTGAAGATTTTCTCGATGAAGGTGATGGTGACATGGAAGAAGAGCATGATCAAGAACCGGTTGTGGAAGAACAGACAGAGCCAGTAGCGAAGAAGTCTGTAGACGCTTATCCAGTGACTAAAGAGGCAGAAAGACAGCTTTCCAAGAAAGAGAGAAGAAAAAAGGAGCTTGCTGAGCTGGAGGCCATTTTGGCAGAAATAGGAGTTGCCCCAAAAGAAAGAGCCATAGATGAGTTAACTGGTGATTGTGTACTCCGTTGTTTCTTGGAGATATGTTTATTTAGGATTTCATTGAATTTTTTTTTTTGGATAAATCTTTTCTAAATCCATGCGTAGCACATTTATTTGAAGTATTTGTTTTCTTTTAAACTTTCCCTTGTCTCTTGAGCATGTTATTCTGGGCTATTTTTTTTGGCTATTTACTTGTACATCAGAGACTAATCTGTATATTCATTCTCTTTGTCAGTCTTACCATCAAATATTTGACAGTCAATGGTGCTACAACAGTGTAAAAGTATTTTGATTGATTAACATTGAAAACTGAGCATCTCATTTTTATGCACATGCAGATATTTCCCGAGAAAAGAAAGAGGAACATATGAGTGCAGATATAGAAAAGAAGGATAGTGTCCATGCAGAATCCAAGAGTTCAAAGAAGAAGAAAAAGAAGGATAAAGCTTCAAAAGAGGTGAAGGAATGCCAGGATCAGTCCAGCAGCTTAGATGTTCTTAATGGACAAGAGGAAACTACTGAATCCGAAGAAGTGAAAGAAGATACATCTGCTGTCAATGTGAAGGAGCTAAAGAAGGTGGCATCTGCTGAGAAGAAGAAATCTAATAAAGAGATGGATGCTGCTGCCAAAGCTGCTGCCGTGGAGGCTGCTGCAAGGAGTGCAAAACTCGCTGCTGCTAAGAAGAAAGAGAAGAACCATTACAATCAGCAGCCATTACGGTAATAGCAGATTAGCCGAGTTTAATACAAATGGAGATGGTTATTAAATTGCTCCTTTACCCATGTGGAATAAACTTTGAGCCCCAGCCTCCTTTTTCTTGATAACATGTTACCAGACAGTTGTGCTCGGTGAATATTTGTTTTAACTTGGTACTTTAACCTCAGAGTAGTTTGTACGAAATAGTACTCTTTTGCAATGTTCATTTTATCATTTTTGTTGAATGTAAATTGAGCCCTCTATTTGTGTTTATCTTTTAATCTCTCTGGAGGAGAAATCGATTTCTTAAATAAGGGATTCATGTATAGATAAATCAATTGAAGTGTAGATGAGGCTAGTTTATATGAAGCCAATGTGGCTTGCTTCCAGTTATATTACTCCTATGAAGCACGAATGTTTTATAGCGTTCCCTATCTTCGTCGCGCTCATATGATCTCATATTGGTTTGTACTTCAACTTTTACAACAGTGAAGGCATCACTGCTTTTACTTTCAAGCATAATCCAAAAACTGCAAGATACTAAATGCTCAAAAAGCTCAAAAAATTTCATTTCTTCCCCTCTAGATTACAAAACAATTCAAACATAATCTACAGCTAAACAAAATTGCTTAATGAAAACAAAGCTTGTCTGAAGAAAAAAAATACGACAAAATGATAAAGAATGAGACTTCACTAAAACCTACGCGTGGGTATGGAGGAACATAGTTTTCTGTGGGAGGTAGAAGATGAAATGAAGCCACAGTTTTTTCCAAAAAAGGTCCCATCTGCAGGATACAAAGTGAATCATTTTTCTCCACACCATTCAGTTTATTGCTAGATCCACGGGAAGATCTATAGCAACCAGATTCATAGCAATAACAATACGTCGCATTAGTTTAGTCTATCCCTCCCGCTTCTTACTTGTTCTAGCCTGCATTACTCGACGTAGGCAGATCTACAGTGGGGTCCGCGATCCCCACACTAAATTTGAAATTCAAGATTTTGCAATAGATTTTTCAAGATCGTACACAAGATTTTAAAAAAAATTCTTATAATTTTCAATTTTGCCCTCAGAATTAAAATTTAGTGAAATTTTTCCCCACAACTTTATTCTCCTGGCTCCGGCCCTATTGTCACGGAGCCCTATTGTCAAGATGAGTCTTTTTAGGATTAAACAGACGAGCCGAAACCATATATGTCATCCTTCCCTTATTTTATCCTCAATGGACACCGTTTCCAGTTACTGGCATATATTCTCATTTCTTATCTTATCCATTTTAGTTTAATCATTCATCCATTTCAGTATCCTCATTTCCACTACGTTCGTTATATGGACATTTTGTTGTTAGGAGCCCAGCACTCACAACTGTCATTAGAAGTTTACAGCAACAGAACTCACAGAATGTGCATCAAGGACTGAACTTTTAGCCATACCATGACTAGAGATGACCCGCCGTAATAAACCAATACGATATTTGAACACTTACAAGAGAATGGTCAAATATTGAAACGAGTAAGGGCAAGAAAACCCTGGGAATTGAATGTGCATAAGTAGTAGCTTTAGTGGAGACTATAGAAAGCTGGAAATGCTATTTGTCCTTTGGTTGTGAATACATAAGTTTAAACATAAGAGGCAAATTACCAGAGCAGACTTGTGGTACCGGTGTAAATTTGGCTCGTCGGCTAGGGTAACCCATGGCTCGGACTGGGAAAGGCCCGAGCCAGCTCAGCTCGTGGCTCGAAAGAATTGAGCCCGAGCTAGCTCGTGTCACGGCCCAGTTTGGGCCATAACAAGTCGATAATAAAAAAATTGAATGAATAGATAACATTGCTGTCCTGTTAAGGCTGCTCAGGTCGAGCCTAGATTTTTTGGCTGAGCAAAAGCTCGGCTTAGCTCGGTCCCATTTTTACTTGAGTCGAGCTCGAGCTTCGAGTTTCGACTCGTTGACATGTCTAACTTGTTGGATAAAACAGAATCAGCTACATCTTTAGCACTCCATGCAATTTTCTCCTTTGATTTCAAGAATTGGGAATAACTCGAGCTTGTGGGTTCGGCCTGTCTCGTGTGTCACTGTCCTTGAGCTCGCAAGCTCACGAGCCGAGCCCAAAAGCTTGAGTTTATTTATTTATTTTTTTAAGTTACCAAACGATATTTAGTCGCTTTGTTGACGAGCGAGAACTTAGGCTCGTGGATTGTGCTCGTGAGCTTGACGAGTTGAGCCTTGCTTAGGCTCAACATACCAGCCCCCCGCTTAGCTCGTGCACGTGCTCGGGCTCATCCTGACATGAGTCCGAACCGCCTATGGGCCGAGCTTCGACGAGCCGACGTGGAACTCGGCGCTTTCGCCACCTCTAGACCTATTTGAACCAAATAGTATAAAGTTGAACTCTTAAAGAAAAAATCCTTAAAGACATGATCAAGCTGTGGATGATTAAGAAATCAAAATTACCAAAACAGAAATTATGAGGTTATCTATGATATCAACTCTCTCAGACATAATGCGAAGCCGTGCATCATCTGTATATTACATCCATCAGTGTGTAGGTAAGCTTATAAATGGTAGTTCAAAATATCGAGTTACTCGAAACTTAAATACAGATTCCACCTATTTTCCAATACCATACACAAATCATTACTACCAAGCTAAAATTTTTACTTCTGCATTTGGATAGAGGAATAAGTTTACAGACTTACGGAACAATGGTGCAGCTGATAAAAAACGCTCTGGCTTTCTAGATTCCACCTTCAAATAGATGAAAAGAGTGAGGCTCCTCCAATTAACGATACAGGAAAATGAAGAAGATTATTTTTTTCATTAAATCAAGAAGTAAAAGTGTACTTTTTCATGTCAAAACAATAATCATTGGCATACCATTCATATGTTATGCAAAACAAAGCAAATCATGAAATAGCAGAGAACTTCAATTCATTCTTCTAGTAATAGTTTTTCTCTCTATTGATAATTTTTTGCGGTTGAAGAAATGGAAAGCTCCAATATGTTCATCAGATGCATCCTTTATGCACAGAAGTTGATGGTTAAGTGCCTAAACCAACATAGGTCGGATTAAGAAAAGAAAAATTATAATTAAGACAATGAAAGAGGCATTCCATGCATGGAAAAGTCGTTCTTCAGGTCCGATCCAGTATTGTGTACTAAACATGCAATAAATAAACATAGACAGTATTTGTTTGTTCATAGTTGAGCTCATTTGTAGGCCTAATTAAAACTCGCCCCTCTCTAACAGCTTTGTGAAAATAAGTGTATTTTTAGAAAGACTAGTAAAAATCATTTGGACAAAATTTTACAGGAATTCTAAAGTGTACCATTTAACAATAAAATCATCAATTCTGTTAAGAACCACCCAAGGTATCAAAATTGCTCTAAAACCAATTGTTATGAAAATTAGAATGCTTTGATACAAGTTCGTCGTAAGAAAATAAGAGATTAAGTGCAATATGAAGTAATTGATTATAAGAACACAAGAACAATATAATTTTGCAAAGAATTGAGATTTTATTATAATATGAAGAAATAATACAAAAATTATGTATATGTGATTTGTCTAACTTAATATAATTTCTTTTATAATACAATGAAAAGCTAAATATAGATAGAAAACAAATAGGTAACATCCAAATCTTTATAGTAGAGTTGTAGATGACATAAAATGACAAAACACGGAGTCCAAAATAGAAAATGACAGAAAAATCGCGCAAAGGCAAAATAGGTAGGCGACATTGTCCATGTAGCACCGCAGCATCGGGCCAAAAATTGTCGTGGTTGTGGCGTTGCGGAGCCCACTTTTGGGTCCTTTATTCCAAAAATCTTAGTTTTCTTCATTTCAATGTCTTCTTCAAATCCAACACAAATTCCTACTCCCAATGAGTTTCCAAAATAAATTTTCAATTATAATTTGTCAAGTAAACTTGAATAGAATTTCACAATTACATTCCAAATAGGAGCCATGAATTCCACTGTAATAAAAAAATTTAAAAAGAATTATCCACCTGGAGACAAATTCCATTGTAATGAATAAACTTGAATTCTTCAATGAAACACACAAACGAACTTTTCCGTCAACAATTCCAATTGAAAATATTCTCCACCTCTACCACCCTCAACTATAGACAAAAGTGATCTAATGACCACCAAACAAGGCTGAAACAAGCCATGTAACAGAATCACAATTGAATGCATCAAAAGAAGGATCTTGGCTAGAATCAACATCTTTAATCGCATTCAAACCATCAACAAAATCAGCAGAATTGTACCTCTATGGAATCTTATGGCAAAAAATGAGTTTATTTCTAGCAATTGAATAAAATGACACCGTTGATAATGGTGGCAAGACATATTTATCCATATCTTCAAAACTCAACTGAGATGTATTAAAAGAATACCCAAACTTAGACTCTAACGTTGCATAACCCAACTTTAAATCCACATTAGTTCTTAAAATATGTTGATTACTCGAAGTTTCTGTATCACCGTGCAAGATATATAAATGAGATTTTCTATGTCTCATTAGCACAACACATGCTCCTTTAATAACCTTCAAAACTCAACTTTCAATAGTATACGTATACCCTTTTATATCAAGAGTACTTAAGGAGATAAGATTTTTCTTTAAATCTGGAACTTGTCTCACTACATTAAGTGTTCTAATTGTCCCATCAAATATCTTTATTCTGACCCTACCAATACCAGCTAACAAGGAGCGTTATTACAGGTGATCATAACACCTTTTGAAACTTTTTCATATGTTGAAAACAATTCCTGATTGGGTGACATATGAAAAGTGAAAACTATATCCAAAATCCAAGCCTCATCAGGTTTGGAGTTGTAGTCAGACATAAGTAGAAGCTCTCCATCACTGTTAGGATTTTCTGTAATACTTGCTTCACCTGAGATTTCTGATTGTTGATTTACAGCCGACTTTGATTTATTTTGCAACATATAACAATCGTTTACTAAGTGTCCCTTTTCTTGCAATACTTACAAAATTTGAAGTTAGATTTTTGACCTGCCCCTCGAACGACCACCATGAACAACGAGACCATTTCCATGATCCTGAGATGCTACTAGATGCTTCATTTTCTCCTTTAAATATAGAGCATCGTAGATTTCTTCAATGGTGAGAGTATCACGACTATATAAAATCGTGTCTCTAAAAAATATGTATGAGGCGTAGTGCAATGAACACAAAAAAATCAATCACAAATCTTCTTCATCATATTTGACCTCCAAAGTCTCCAAATCAGCGACAATTTCTTTAAAAGTGGCCATGTGATCCTCAAGAATATACCTTCTATCATACGATGAGAATATAGAAGTTACTTCAGATGCAATTTGATAGTAACACTCTTCGTCATACATAATTGCTATAATTTTAACCATAAAGTAGCGACTAACTTCTTCTTCAAAACGTCCTAAATAATATTGCTTAAAAAATGAAGATGTATTTGAGATAGGGCATTTTGATCCTTCTGTTTTTTTTCCTCCATAGTCCAAGTTGTGGACATCTTGTCAAATCCCAACAATGTATCATCCAAATTCATCTGAGTGAGTACTGCTCGCACCTTTACCTACCACAAAGAGAATCTTGTATTGTGATCTAATGACGGAATATCATACTTTATTGTTGCCATCATGAAAAACAACGATCTTCCCAAAAATTTCAATACCAAAAGCTCTGATACCACTCGTTAAAAACTGCCCAAATACTAAAATCGCTCTGATACCAATTGTTATGAAAACCGGAATACTCTGATGTCACTTTGTTATGAGAAAATAAGAGATTAAGTACAATATAAAGTAATTAATCACAATAAAAATGTAATTTTGTAGATTATAAAATGGAGAAATAATACAAAGATTATGCGTTTATGATTTGTCTAATTTAATCTAACTTCTTCTAAAATAGAATGAAGAAGAGCTAAATATATATTGGAAACAAATAGGAGACGTTCAAACTCTTATACTTGAGTTGTAAATAGAATGCCAAAAAGGAGTCTAAAATGCAGTGCCGCGGCGCCTCAACGTTGGGCAGTTGCGCCCATTTTCAGGTCATTTACTCCAAAAATCTTGATCTTAATCATTTCAATGTCTTCTTCAAATTCAACATAAATTTCTACACCCACTGGGGCTTATAAATATATCTTCAATTAGAATTTGTCAAGTAAACTTAAATAGGATTTCACAATTGCATTCCAAATAGGATTTTAATTAATGTGCACTTTAATTAGAACTCCCAAATCTTCAACAAAAAATTTGGGTTACACTCAAATTCTAACAAATTCTGTTGAAACTTCTGAGTTACATTTAAATAAACTCTTACCATTTGAAGACAAACTTCTTGAAAGGCAATTCAATTGGATACAAATACGAATAAGCATTTACATCATCAACATCTAATTCCATTTTCAACTCTTCCTTAGCACCAAAACCTGCAATTGTGGCTATAAAGCAACACCAGAGATGACCCAAAAAAAAAAGTACTGGGTCAGTAAAATAATTTATTTTCAAAAATTACTATACATATTTTAATACTATTTCTACTGTTAAACGAATTTTCCTAAATTGAAAGATGTAATTGGCACTATTGAATGTGCTTAAATCAAGGATGACGTTTACTCACCTGGTACATTTACGATGATAAAATAACCTTTTAACAATATCATACAATTTTGAATGCTTGAAAATCCATCTTCATGTTAGATATTTATACAATAAATATAATATGTGAAAGAAATAATTAATTCAAATGAAGTGCCCAACTGGTGAAAAATGTGGAATTTGTGTGGGAGGTCGGGGGTTCGAGTCACGCCTCACGCATTATATTAAAA
>CAIGRP010065063.1:0-10395 GCA_903798385.1 Fraxinus cuspidata | reverse complement strand
CTTAGATATTTACATGGATCTTTCTGGAAAATGTTTCTAAAAAATGTTAGACTTTGTTGGGCTTTTTAATTGAATTAGGATTATGAGCAAAATTCTTAAACCTATATCACTTACTCCAAAATCAAGTTTACTTCCCAATATCCCTCCTTGAACTTGATTTTGCTATTCTAAGTAAGTTCTTAGCTTGCGCAACACATCATGCTTGACTGGCTTAGTGAGAATGTCGGCGATCTACTCGTAAGAGGTTACATACTTCAACTGCACCTCATTCTTTGTAATGCTCTCTCTTATGAAGTGATACCTTGTATCGATGTTCTTACTTCTTCTGGATTCTTTGCTAATGCCAGTGCTGATTTATTGTCAACATGGATCTTCGTAAGTTCATCTTGTGAGACTCCAAGCATCTTCAATTTCTATGCTAAATCGCATGGCAAACACTTGATGTAATTGCAACATATTCAGCTTCACATATAGATAGCACCATGATCGATTGCTTCTTCGAGCTCCAAGTGAATGTAGTGTCCCCCAAGTAGAACACATATCCAGTAGTGCTCTTTCTATCATCAATGTCTCCACCCCAATCATTGCCACTATATCCAACAAGTTTGAATTCATTAGATGATGAATAGATTAAACCATAGTCAAGTGTATCCTTGATGTAACGAAGATTCCTCTTAACAGCCTTGATATAGGTCATGGTGGGTGTCTCCATATAACGATTGATGAGCCCAACTCCAAAGAGGATATCTGGTCTTGTGCATGTCAAGTATCTTAGACTTCCGACAAGACTCTTAAAGTATGTTGGATCCATTTTCCACATTCATCATACTTCGATAATTTGGTCCCACATTCGACGGAGATGCATACAGGCTTGTAATCCATCATGTTGAATTTCTTTAGAACTTCTTTTGCGTACCCTTCATATGAGATAAAGATGACATCCTTCATTTGCTTTACCTCAATCCCAAGATAGTAGGCCATAAGACCGAATTCTGTCATCTCGAATTCTTGAGCCGTGGCCTTCTTAAACTCAGTTATCATACTTAGATTATTTCATGTGAATATAAGATCATCCACATACAAACAAACAAGCAAGATATCTCATTTCTCATTTATCTTTGTGTAAAGTGCATACTTGTGAGGGTATTTTGTGAAGTTATTTTCTAGAAAGTACTTGTCAATTCTACTATTCTATGCCCTTAGGGTTTGAGATTGCCCAAAGTTCTTTGGGCAATCTCTTGCTTTTGAGCATGCAGTGGGCCATGTTAAGAATGAATCTATTCTTTCTTTTAGCTACTCCATTTTGTTGTGGAGAGTATGGAACCATAAATGGGTGACGAATTCCATTATCCTTACAATATTTCTCAAACACTTTGGAGGTAATTCTCCTTGTCTATCCGATCTCATGGCTTTTATGTTACACCCACTTTCCTTTTCAACAAGAGCTTTAAACTTCTGGTAAGTTCTAAAAACTTTTGATTTTTGTTTAAGAAAATAGACCCAAATCCTTGTACTAAAATCATCAATAAAAAGTAAAGAAATTAATTAAATATAAATATGTTATTTATTTAACTATTTAAGCATTGCTAAGCTTGAAAAAGAATTATTTAAGAACTTCATAATAATTAGTTGTTTAGGACTTCAATATTCTAAGAACCGACCCTAATTTAGACATACAAATTCTTATTGTAATGAATTTGAAGTCGACAAGGTGACTT
Source organism: Fraxinus cuspidata (assembly GCA_903798385.1). NCBI lineage: Eukaryota > Viridiplantae > Streptophyta > Magnoliopsida > Lamiales > Oleaceae > Fraxinus > Fraxinus cuspidata. Next base: position 8,677 of record CAIGRP010065063.1, on the reverse strand, counting down.
TTTTTGAACCATTGACTGTCAACCATATCTACCCTTTTATTGAAAGAGTGAAAGAAGATTATGAGATATTAATTTCATATTTGATAGGATATATTAAATAGAATAGTACATTATTACAGAAAAGAAAATTTCGATCTTATTTAACCCCATTTGATTTAGATAAAGGGAAAAAAAAATCATATTTTTAGTAAATTTTGATAAAATTTAGTGGAATATGTGGTTGAAAAGTTGTGGATCCGTAAATTTTAAAGTTAAAATTAATTATCAATTTTGATTAGAAATTAATCAAAATTTCCATGCGAACCAAATATGGGCTTAGTAAAAGCCATCGGTTTATTGGACCATTGAATAGCTGATCAAGCTTTACAACGCGACATAATCTTAGTCGCTGGTTGTAGACATTATAATGCTCAATGTAAATACTTGATAGCTTTTTTGTTTATTACATTTATACATAATCGTATTCAAGAAGTTGATGAGAGAAATTACATTCTTAATTGGTACATTGTACCTATATTTGACCCTAAATTTGACGATTCAACTTGCAATCAAGCCAAGATGAGTCCATTTGATCGAATTTCAATTTAGGGCATGTTTGGATCGGATTAAAATTTGATTTTAATCTAAGTCAAAGTCAAACAATTAATATTAACCACATCTTTCATGGATTTCACATCTTTTCAACCACACATTTCAAAAATTTCTATCACAATCTAAAATCTAATTTTGATCTCCACCAAACACCCTCTTAATCAATCTAAACTATCTAAATTGCTAGCTGAGTTTTTGATATATTTATAACTCAATTCTATTAACTTAATTTGTATAAATATTCTACCATGTTAACAGAAAATTCTCGATTTAGAGAATTATACAAAAGAAATTAGAATGTATTATTATTATTACAAAATAGGTGGATGCTTGATTGCTACATGCTTGAATTCCAATAAATGGGCTCCATTATATCTAAATTAATTTGAACTTGCCTTGTTCATCAATTTTTCTCTTTTACAATCTTACTAGTGAGATGGCTAATTCAGCTAGAGCACAATCAATAAAGCTCCAACATATTTTCAACCACATCGAGTCAATAGAATATAACAAGGCATGTGTTGCAAGGGCATGAACAACGTTATTGACTTCACGTCTCACTATAGAATGAACTAAAGATGATAACGAAAATCAGAAATACTCGATAAACTGAAGGGCATGAGCTCATACTGTCTTTTTATTAGATATTATGGAATAATTTTACGGAAAGATACAAAAGAAATTTTATCCAGCATTGAAGTTTTCCATCTTTGAAGGAATAAAGAAATGTGAAAAGGCATCTGCTGAGAGAGAGAGAGAGTTTGCTCGTAGATCTGAAGTAGGTGAATAATAGAACTAATAGGGTCAACCTAAATCTAAAGTAGGTCACGTAGGGATAGTAGGAAAGATCCCAAATAACTACTTCCTCAACATTTAGTCAGATCATACTAAGAAATAGAACTCATGTTCGTTAAATTTCCATTTTCAAACATTTCTAGAAGGTAATTATACTTAGTGTCATCAAACTCTGTTTATTATAACATTTATGGTCTTAATTTTTTCATTAAAAAAAATTATCTTCAACATCTCATTAATTAAGACATCTTGTTCTTGATGATGATTTCTGTCAAAATACTTTATTTACTTGCATTGAAATGAGAAAACAAATATTATGTCGCACTTTTGTATTCATTATTTTTTAAAAAAATATGATGGAATAATAAGTTTTTATGCTATCCCATGGACTTCTTGAACAAAAATTGTTATAAGAGACAAGATGTGCCAATAAATAGAATGTTGATGATAAAAATAAGATAAAAAAGTTTAGGAGATAAGTGCTACAATAAACAAAGAACGACGAGATTAATTGCAAATAAAAAATAGTGTAACAAACAAAAAATATGACGTGAATGTAATTATCCTTTCTATAATAATTTAAAGTAAAATAACTTGATTTTCACAACCTCAAACATAGTTAATAAAAGTTTCTCAAATTCTCGATTAATCCATCTGTCAAAAGATCAATAATAAACGGTACCAAAATTTAAATATTTTAAGGAAACATAGATAACATCAAGGCTGAATTTAAATAGTATGAATACCCTAATTCACGACTAATTTTTTGGGTGGTTATATTGCCACCACAGTTTTTATTTAATACACTACATTTTAATTGGAGTTAAATTCCTCAATCTTTTCTAATTATAGCAATTATTTTCTTATATTTTTTCAGTCGAATTATTATCCGCAGCTTCCATTAATTAGTACATCTCGTCCTAAAAGATGATATATATCAAAAATTTTTGTTTTCATGCTATGAAATAAGGGAAAAATATTTTTTTTACATTTTTTTAAATATGATTAAAAAATAATTAATTTTATGTTATTTCAATGGATATTTGAACATAAAATTGCTGTGAAATACAAAATATGTTAACTAATGAAAAGTTTAAGGATAAGAATGACTAGAAAAATCATTAGGGATATAAGTATTATAATGAGCAAAAACTAAGAACTTTAAGTGCAATTAAAATGTGGAGCAAGAAATAATAATCATGGTGTGAATATAATTCCCTTAATTTTTATTTACTCATCATTTTGATTTGTTAAATTCTTTTTAGGGACATATCTTTAACAAATATGAATGGACATTCTTCCTTTGAGAAAAAGGGTACATGGGAAACAAACGGGTCTCTCGTGAAGGCTCGTTTTATATTTATTTATTTATCGTTAATAGTACAAAAAAAGAGGAGGACCATAGGCACATAAACTTGACAGTGGACAGGAGAGAAGAAATCAAGGATATGTGGCTATTGTGAATTACCGAGTCTGAAATATTGTCTTGTTCAAAATTGTTTTGGATTTCTTTATCATCTATATATGTTGTGAATGCTTTGCCATGGAAAATGTTAAAGGATAAATTTTACATCAATTAAATATCGAAATATAGATCAATATATAAGTGTTTGAATTTTTATCTTAATATGATTGATTTTGTAAGATGGAACATCAAGTCTTAATATGGTATTAGAGCACAGTAAGTTTCAATGAGCAATTCGATCAGATTAAAATTAAAAAATGAAATATATAAATTTCAAGATTGATCTGCTTAAATGAGTTACCTCTTGTGGTGACATGTTAAGAAATAAATTCCACATCGATTAAATATCAAAATATAGACCAATATATAAGAATTTGAACTATTCTTCTTAATAATGTTTATCTTTTAAGATGAAATCTCAAGCTTTGATAGAAATTTTTTAAAACTTTTTAATGTAAGTCATGCTAATTGTTGAGGTTGATGACTGGAAGTAGGTTTTATAATTTATTCGACAATTAAGTTAATTGCTCTTTTCACATTAATACAACAAATTTTAGTAGAATATAATGAAAAGATGTCAATTACATGAAATGAATGATTGTAACGTTATGAGGACTAGGGTTCATTAACGTAGTAGGTAGCAATCTAACTTAAAGTTGAAGTTATACCTCTTCGATGTCTTGCACTTTTTTCTTGTATTTAGATTTTAAATAGCGTCAATGTCCTAGTGGAGTGAGATTACAAATCTCTAATTGTATGTCTTCTTATGCCGTGTTGGTATTCGTTGAGCTAAGCGACTTGAGTTGAACTAGTTTCCATAACGTGGGCCAAAATGATTTAAGATCTCAAGTGCCTCGATCTTAGTCTATATCGGAAGCATCCACCCTGCAAGAGTTAAGGTCTAGCTTGACCCTACTTGTGACCACGAATGCTCACTAACTTCATATTATTTGGGACCCTTGGGGATCAAACTCGAGCTCTTTGTTTCGAATTCTAGTTGTAGTTCATCTTATTAGTAGACTTGGAGGATCCAAAGTTCCGTGTCAATCTTTATCACAACAGCCCACCAAATTAATTGCTTGTTTGATAAAACTTTGTTAAAATTTTATCAATTGTTAACTTTAAATTTTAATCACATATTTTATAAAGTCACAATTTTGATCAACTTTATAAACACACATTTGCGTGTGTTTGGGCGTCATTTTTATCCAAAGAACATATTTTCCAATCACATTAGTAGGGCCCACCATTGGATGCTGTATGTATTTGATTATTGATAATTATGTTTCATTTTCAATTATGCCCCCACTTTTGGTTGGATGCATGCATGTTTTGTTTTGTTTTGGAGAGAAGGACAAAATTGGTAAAGTGAAATCAAAACCCATTAATGATACAGTTACATGTCATTTTTGTGTCGATGAAATGGGTAAAGAAATTGCAATTGTGCTATATAACAGGCTCAAAGATAGGTTCAAAAATAGGGAAGACATGTGTCGATATATGATTGGACAGTTTGAAAAAAATAAAAAGACAACACCCAATTATTAATTTTCACATCACCTTATCCCTCTATCCCTGCCGTTGAACATATCTGATGAGCATTTTTCAAGAAAATGTTAATTCACGGACCAACCGTCAAATTTCTTCTAAATATGCAAAATATAAGAAATAAAAAATTGGTTTCAAACAAGGGTATATCTTTATCAAAATCTGCTCAAATTTCTGTCAAAAGTTTTATCAAACAACCTTGTAAGAATTATTTTTCTCCTCTTACACTCTACACGTACAAGACAGGAACAAATGATTTTTATGTTTTCTATTTTCTGTAGAAATTCAACAGCCTTCTTATGGGACTAAAATCTATAAATAGCCCAACAAAAAGAGAACTCTTCTTAAAAAAAAAAAAAAGAAAGAAAGAAAACTCCAAGCATTTCTATGGCTTCACTTATTTTCGCCCTTCTCTTCTTCCTCTCATTTTCTTCTGCCATTTCCTCTCTAAACCCTAAAAATTTTCTCAACTGTCTACAATCTAAGGGCTCAAATTCCATCTCAAAAGTCATATACACACCAAAAAATTCGTCATACACATCTACTTTGTTGTTCTCTATACAAAACCAACGCTTTGTGTCATCTTCCATGCCAAAGCCTTTAGTAATCGTCACGCCATTGAACGAGTTTCATATACAGACATTGATTACTTGCTCTAAAATCCATGGCCTGCAGATTAGGACTCGCTCTGGAGGCCATGATTATGAGGGTCTTTCTTATCTTTCCAAAGCCCCATTTGTAATTCTTGATTTGAGAAATCTTGAATCGATCAAAATAAACGTTGAAAAGAGGACAGCATGGGTTCAGGCAGGTGTACTTCTTGGTGCATTTTCTTATAGAATTGCAGAAAAAAGCCCAAACCTAGCAATTCCAGCTGGTCTGTGTCCCACAGTGGGCGTCAGTGGACATTTCAGTGGAGGTGGCTATGGCACCTTACTAAGAAAATATGGCCTTGCAGCGGATAATATTATTGATGCAACAATTGTTAATTACGACGGTGAAATTCTTGACAGAAAGTCAATGGGAGAAGATCTTTTTTGGGCTATACGAGGCGGTGGGGCCGCCAGTTTTGGGGTGGTCACCTCTTGGAAAATCAAGATGGTTGAAGTTCCTGATATTGTAACAGTTTTCACCGTCAACAGAACTCTGGAACAGAATGCAACGAACCTTGTTCATCGATGGCAGTACATTGCACACAAATTTGATGAAAATCTGTTCGTCAGGATCCTCATAACGCGTGTTAATCCGGATGGAAAAGGGAAAAGATTTTCAGTTCAAGCCTCCTTTAATTCCATCTTTCTAGGCAGGATTGATAAGTTGCTTCCCTTGATGCAAGAAAGTTTTCCTGAATTAGGTTTACAGAAACAAGACTGCCTGGAAAAAATCTGGATTGAAGCAATCCTCTATTTTTCTGATCTTCCCAGTGGATCAACTCTGAAAGATTTAACCAACAGGAACCCTAATCCCAGAACATATTATAAAGCAAAATCAGATTTTGTACAAGAACCAATACCCAAACATGCCCTAGAAGGGTTATGGAATTTTTTCCAAGAAGATGAAGCTGAAGCAGCCCAGCTTATTTTTGCTCCATATGGTGGAAAAATGAGTGAAATTTCATCGTCCGAAACTCCATTTCCTCATAGAGCTGGAAATCTATATGGAATACAGCATTTAGTGTACTGGGATGAAGAAGGAAATCAAGAATCAGACAGGTATATCAATTGGATCAGAAGGCTGTATAAATACATGGCATCCTATGTTCCGAAGAATCCTAGGCCTGCATATTTGAACTATAGAGATCTTGATTTGGGAGTTAACAACATTAATGGAAACACAAGCTATGAACAAGCAAGTGTTTGGGGTATTCAATATTTCCTGGACAATTTCAAGAGATTGGCTCATGTGAAATCAAAGGTTGATCCTAATAATTTCTTCAGAAATGAGCAAAGTATACCAGTTTTGACATCCTAAGAAAAGACAGGTTGTCTTTAATTTTTAGGGTTGTTTTTTTAATTTTCTCTGTAATAAAACATTGTACCTCGGGTTCTAATTAAGGTATTGTGTCATCCCTTTCATTGTTCTGTAATAAAAAATTTAGATAGCATAATTTTCAATCTCTTACGTATTTCTTCTTCAATTTCGTGTCGAATATTCGTTTCATTTATTGTTCCAATCTTACTATGAGCTTTGTTCAGCGTGGCGATAAAAATTTTTAATATTTTTTAGTCGAGGTAGATTGTAAAGAGAGAATATATTACAATCTTATATATAGTCTTATTCGGTGGGAATAAAAATCAAATTTTTAATAGATTTTGATAAAAATTAATAAAATGTTGAAAAGTTGTGGATTGCAGTGCGATCAAAATTATTTTTAATTTCTACAAACAGGGACCTAAGAACGTATCAAATATGCTCTAATGGTATTTCATTACGGAATTTTGTGAGGAATTCTCTCTAAATTATTTTTTGTCGATTTTTAAAAAATTGAATCCAAAGGATTGGAAGTCCAAGTTGTAATTATTTAGACTTTAGAAATTATATTTAAATTTTGATTGAATTATTGTTGATGAGGAAAGAAAAATCTTAAAAGAATTGGTAGTTGATGTTATATGAATTTTCCGCGGTTGAAGAAATTCACGATAAAATAGACGGTATTTAATAAAAAAAATTCATTTTCAATGTAAGCTGAAACGGACATCAACATCTCTAATGTCTAGATTTCCATTTAGATTCAGATGCAATGCTAGACGAAGTGGGTCGACGTAATCAATATTTCATTTTCAAATTTATAAATAATTTGATTTTATTAAAAACAAAAAGGGCACCGAGATAACAATCTCTAGATTATTTTGATGACTAATTTAGACTTGCTGTCTATTTATTTGATATCAATACCATATAGATCAAAAGTCGAAGATGCTCTTAGAGATATTAATATTTGTGTGGTGGTGCTTCATACATATTATAACTTACAAGTTTGTTTACGGACAAATGATGAGACGAGATTTGATTGAGCCAAAATCTAACCAACCAAATAAAAATATATTCCCCTACTTTCTTTTTGTTACCTCATCAATTTATAAGGTAATATGTAAATAGCGATGTACAATAAGCACTTATTTGACTACCATTTTTTTTTTTTTGGTGAAAAATGGATTTTTGAATAGTTATTTTTAAAATTACGTGAGGTTAAAAAGTAGAATTTTTTTTTTTAGATTTATGTGTAAAATATTTTATTGTATGAATGTGTGGTTGAAAGTGAATATGTAAAAAAATAGTTTTAAAAAATTGTTGTCAAATAAGGGCAAATGACATTTGGCTTATTTTAATTTTGGGAGAATTCTGCTACATGGTCTAATAAAGTATTTGGTCAAAAGATCTTTGACCTCAAAAATGAATAAAAAGAAAAAGGGTGATTATATTTATCAACACAATTTATTTATTTCTTCCACTACATTTTAAATCCACCACAATAAAAATATATTTTAATCAATACACCAATAATATAACCTAACCCAATAAAAAATTATATACCAAAACAATTCCATTAATTTATTTGTACACCACATTAAATAGAACAAATAAAATCTTTAGTCAATCTTCCATTCCATACATTCTCGAGCAAGGATGAATAGTTGCAGTAATATGTTATAGAATCTGCTAAGCCATTGGAGGTTCCACAATTGGGAGAAGCTATACCTACGCCTGCAACTGAGATGATAAGTAGGCTTAGTAAAAGAGATAAGAAAAAGCGTTCTATCATATCGCAGAAGGAAATGATCTCTGACGAGGAAGACGCCAAGCTTTCCTATTATCGGGCAATTGCAGTACAACTTTCCCTTGAGTTTGGTCATTTGAGACAAAACTAGGTTTTGGCGTACTAACTTGGATGTGGAAATCTAACGGCAAAAGGAAAGGTTAGAAAGAGAATAATGTTGTTCATGTGGGAGGAAAGAGAGGTTTACTAACTTGGTTTGGCGAAAGCTTGATAGGAAGGACAACACTAATAGGAAGAAGTAAGTGAATAAAAATGTAACTTATAATTCCCAACTTCAAAACTTACACTTGACTTGACTTGTTACAAAATGGAGGGACTCTACCCCTTTATTTAGGGTTTACATAAAACTTCTAGATCACACATTTTCCTAGAAACTTCTAGATTTCATATTTTCTTGAGACTTATAGACCACAAATTTGGACTAGATATTTTTCTAGAATATTCTAGATAGAATTTCTAGAATCATATACTCTACTGACACATTACCACATTTATGACCA